>JAJJWX010001828.1:0-217500 GCA_023529315.1 Papaver bracteatum | reverse complement strand
CGTGCACTCGCTGTAATCAATTGTTAGAATCCATAGTGCTTATTTATTATGTAGAAGGAAAAACCATTCACAAAACACTTTAGAGGAGAACCAAGACCACCGACGAGCGGTAATAAAAGAAATAAAACATCAAACAGAAAGAATAAGCAAATGAGTTTGTAATTTGTGCGTGTTACAAAGAAGTCTAATAGATAAGATCTTAAATACAATAAAAACCATCCTGTTACTGTAAAATTTTAACCATCCTCTTTCTTTACTAACAAGTGAAGTCAGTTTGTGCCAAATTACAGTTGATCTGATACGAAGATTGATCGATGACATAATACACCTAAACTATAGACAATTGGGCAAAGAATGTTTCCTTCCATTCCTTACTAACACTAAATTATATTTGAGAACTCGTAAAATAGCTCAAATAAAGTGCGCTATTAAACAACAGATAATCCTGAAATTACACCGTAGTATATTTCTTGTATAAACATGTGGCTCAGCTCTAACCCCGACTGGAGAGCATAAAAACTGGCATCCAGGTGGAATCATATAATTCTTCGAATTTACAACGAAAAATCAGTGGAAACAGTCGCCGTAGAACTTCTCGGTGAAACATGTTTAAACATAACCGTGGCAAAAATGCTTGATTTTCTTCTTTCGTGTTCTTTCACTAGAACTCCTGCAAATTCATCTAGTTTCTCCATATTTGTCGTCGCCACTAATTTCTTCCCTCGGAAAAGTACTGATTCAACATTCTTTTGTTTAAGCATTGCCTCTGAAACTTCCAATAACTTTCTCCCGTCCATTGACATTGAATTTGGACTCTTCCTGATCGGCGTTCTTTGGGGACTATTGATGCCATTGTTCCCTTGAATTCGCACGTAATTCTCCATTCTGTATTCTCCGAATGCCATCGAAACCGCTTGATCAACCTATATAACATGAGCCAAAGAGCACATTTAGAACATTTTAACAATGACATCTAATGGGTAATTTTGTCATTAGAAAATAACGATGGTTAAAGTAAAACAGTTTTATAGGGTATTTTAGTCATTTCAAAATAACCGTTCTTTAATCATCGTGTTTTAACTTAAACTGTCAGCTAAAAGAATTGATAGTTACCGTGTCGGAAGCCCCTTCTCCGGCAATTTTCAGAAATCCGGCGGAAGAAAGTTTAAGATCCGCATCAGATTCGCCGTTTCCCAAAGAAACAACCAATAAATCCTCAACACTGTCACAATACGGAAACTCCTGTTTATTGTTTAGCACATGCGTAATTGCCGCAGCAGTTGGATTATTCATCGCCAAACCACCATCAACGGCCATTATCTTAGTTTTCTTGTCAACTGATTTCATCTCAAAACCCCCATTTACAGTTAAATCTGAAGATGTAGCGACGCAAATTTTCCTCATCTTGAAGTCATAACCGTCGTTTTCTAAACCGTCGGCTCTTGAAAACAAAAACGTTGCTCTTGTTTTCAGATCAAAACAAGGAATCAAAACTGGTTTCAATGTGTCTTTCAAAGTACATTCACCGAAAATCTGTCGGAAAATTTTCTCCATCTTCGCCGATGACCGAAACATCTTCCCGAACATCCCACTGGTGGAATTTCTAGAATTGTTCAACCGTTTACGATTTTTCACGAGAAATTGCAACGCTTCATCAGCCTTTAGCATCGGTCTTCCATCTTTGCCACGGGTGAACAACAAAGCGATGAGAATTCCACCGATCCCCGAACCCGCAGCAACATCAAAGTAATCAGCAACACGAGCATCTGAATTCTTTGTTATCTTCATGAGCCTGAATTCTAAGTGACATAAAGATTTTGCAGCGAGGATTCCATCTGTTGAACCGACACCGTCAATTGAGAGTACACGAACTTTGCCCACATCGTGTTTGTTCGCTTTCAGTGTCTCGACTAAATTTTCCACTGGTAATTTTGAGTCGGTTTGTTTAGAATCGAAGAGGAATTTGTTTTCCAGGATTGAAAATATATCATTGGTGAGTTTGTCGATGTCGAAGTGTTTTGATGATGAGTCGCTCATCATTGGTGAATACACTTCTGCCATTGTTATGAAATTTAACTAAATTTCTAGAGAACAAAAGTTTAAACAGAAATTGAAATTTGAGTTTTTTTTTTTTGTTGATGGGTTTGAAATTTTAAAGTGGGAGAGAAAATGTGGTGATGATGGTGCTGATAGAAATGAGTTTGATGTGGTTCATTATATAGTGTTGCGAATTCAAAGAAGTGCGTATTTTAGTACTTGGAGTTCATGCGCATTTTAGATGGCGGCCTTCGATTTTTATTGTTAACCAAAAATATTGATTGTTTTTAGGGATAATTTATAAAGTACCCCTGTTTTTTTTGGGTCATTTTTTAAATGCCCCCGTTTTTTACAAATTTTCAAAAGTGCCCCCAAATTGTTAAAAACGGGAAGGCGTCACCTTGAATTGGTCAAAACTAATTTACCAGGTCAAAAGAATTTGCAAAGTTACCAAACGGGGCTTATCCCATAACTAAAGAGATAGAGAAAGAGAGTAAGAGCTCTCAAAAACTCATCGTTCTCTTTTCCGTCAGAGAGGAGAAAACTGACTCTAAAATCATCCCTTGTGAGGCCTTTTAGTTTTTGATTTTGTTTATTAAAGAGTCACCAAAAATCATCTTCTGGATGGAGGAAAAGCAGAAGGTCATCTCCAGGTATCATCCCTATATTTTTTCGACCTTTTTTTTGTTCTTTTTCTTCTATCTTCTTCTCTTATTTTATTTTTCTGTCTTCACCTCTGCTGATTCTGTGAGGTTTATGAGATCGAAATATGAAGGGAAACTTCATGGAACAATCGGTGTAGGTGGTAGTATTTGAGTAGTTGATTTAGAGTTCAACCGAAAGGGTCAGGGAGAAGTAGAACTAGGGTTTCATGAGTAGAATTGGAAATTCGATTTAGGTGATGATTAAGTTAAAAATTGGAGTAAGGTTTGGTTGATTGAAGTAAGGGTATTCGTTCAATTGATAATCTGAAGTGGTTTTGATGTAATCTGAGAAGCTAGGGTTTTGATGTAAACTGAGTAGATGAAATTTAAGATGAAAAAGATGATGTTTGAGGACAATAGGAGATGGCTTGACACAAATTAGGTTTAATTAGAATTGGTTTGGTGAATTAGGTAATTCAATGGATGTTAAAGTTTGGGTGATTTAGAATTGTAGGCAGTTTAGTGGTGTTGGTGGTTTGGGATGGTGGATGGATGTATAGTGAGAACTGAATTGTAGGCAGGTAAGCTAATTTAGCAGTTGTACATGAATTATGCGTTGATACAGATGATGTGGTTGTTTAGATATGAGATGAAATGAAATTTGTTTAGTGAGATTTTTTGTGTTATGAACTGAATTTATGAACTGATTTTTTCTTGTAATGTGTTGTAAATTGTTGTGAATTGAATTATGAACTGTGGTTTGAGTCAGTAAATTTTTTCAATAAAAACGTTAAGGTCTAGTGTTATTTTGGTGTTTTTTGTTTTGTTTTCATCTCTAACTATATGCTGTATTTTCACGGATTCATGATAACTAACTCATCCGGTAATAGTTTTAAATTTATCACATTTTCTTATTAGATTCTAAAATGAGATACAAAGATCAATCATTTACGCATGTTATCACGTGTTGTGCAGCTATTTTTGGTAGTAGGGATGAGTAACTTCAGGTTATTTTTATCCGAGGAAGCATTAAAAGGGGTTACAGAAGATCGAGTGCGGATATTTGGGCATGTTCCAAACCCAACAGGACAACCATCTGGTATCAAAAATCTCAGGAAAAAGCTTGTTGGTGAGAAGGTGGTTGCATGGTACCCACTTTAAATTGCAGTGAATCAATACTCGAATGTGTTGTTCTCTTGGAGATGGAGTTGAGTTGAGTTGAAGGCATTGACTGTGACTGATATTTAGACGGACAAGGAATAGAATGGTGTGGCCTGAGTTTGCACGGAAATGGGGATTTGGCTGAAGCGTTAGTTGCCGCGACTAGTTATGTTGAAGTTGATGTCATGACCTGAATTGAGAAGTGAGCTGGCTGTTTGATCAAATGGAGATGGTTGCAGTCAGCTGAAGTGGAGATGTGCGTTGAGCTATTTCAAATGGTGGTTGCAGGAAGAACGAAAGCATGAAGTGCAGGAAGTGGTGGTCGTTCTTGTGTTAAAAGATTCGAATGCCGGATGGGTTTTAACAAATCTTATCGTGAATTATTAATGGTGTTTGTCGAGTGGTGCTGCTGATATTTGTAATGACGAGGAACGCGATGCAGGTGGAGTCAGTTTATGTAGATGGAGTTTATCATTGATTGTGCAATCGACGAGAATAGAAGAAGCATATCGATGGGTTGATATTAATGCTGCTGGCAGAGATGGTTTGCTGGTGGAGCAAATAAGAAAGTGGAGGACATGCATACGTTTGTTAGAAGTCTGGAAAGTGGTATTGGTCGCAGTTAAGAAGATGGAGTTCATTGTTGTAGCCAAGATGTCTGAAACCTAAATGGACAGAGAGAAGAAGTTGTATTGGTGATTAATGGTAGTTGTGCTTAAGATGGATCGGGTGGGCAGCTGCTATCGTGAAGGTGCAGTAATTGAAATTGGTGACTGAAACTTAAACGGACAGAGAGAAGAAGTTGCAGGCAGTAATATTGGTCGTTCTTTGTTTTTACACAGGCAACAACAACAATGGTTCTGATCGGTGTTGACTGGATGTTACAGATTTGATGGTGAAGAGTCTGTGAACAGTGTCACTGAGTCGAGTGTCCGATTCTAGAATCGTCCATGTTCAAATCAGAGGGGCTTTTAAGACATTCTGTAGGTGCCACATGGAGTTTAACTTCTCTAACTTTCTGTTTACCGTTTTATTCAAAAAACGGTCAAACTTGGGGTACTTTTGAAAATTTGTAAAAAACGGGGGTACTTTTGAAATGACCCCAAAAAAACAGGGGTACTTTATAAAATTTCCCTTGTTTTTATTGCAAGTGCTGACCACCTTCTTGCCGCCACTGCGCAGTCTTGTGTTTTGTTCGCTGCATTTGCAAAAATATTCAGTCCAGAGAATATTTTACTTTACCGCTTTCTTAAAAGTTAAAAGGCTTACCTAAAGATTGTCAATCTTCTTTGTCCGTAGCCTAGTTAGTCATTTGGGGAATCACTCCCGAATGATTTGTGAAGATTCCGAACTGACAATATCCGAATGATACTTCCAAAAATTCAAACTTCCACCCTAGTACGCGTATTATATACATGCACAAACTAATCGCGAAATATGAATTATTCGGCTAATTAATACATCTAGCTGGCTAACCCAACTCACTCTGACTAGGCATAATCGCCCCGTCCCAATTCATGTGGGTAACAGGGCGGGTATGGGTATTTTTTTTACGAATGGGGCAGTGACTGGGATTTTATTTGTTGATTTTGATTCCAAAATTCTCATCTTCTATTTGCTGATATTACAATAGTTTGATGGTAAATTTTTGGATGACTATATATACAGATTACTCGAACTAAAATTCATCGGCACTATTTTTTTTATTGATAGTTAGTAAGCACGTAGCCGCATGCACCTAGATATAGCGTAAATATTAAGCTCAACAAGCTATTTTCATAAAAACAAATTCAAAATATGTTATATATAATTATAATTAACTGTAGAAAGATGTTAATGAATTTTGAGCTCAAATTGTAAATTTTTATATCTAAATTTTTTACTATTATTTGGAGAAACAATTGATATCCTTCCTTTCTCAAAAATAAAATAAAATTGATATTGTGTGATTAGAATGTCAACAGTTTATTTTGTCGATGTTATAGTTTAAATTAATATCTGTGAACGACGTGATGCAAACCAAATCTCTCCAAAATCTGTTTGGCTTTGGTTAATGGAAAAACTTTTCTTTATTTTGTTAGTGTTTGGTTGGTTGTTGGGTCTAGAAATGGAAAATGTGTTTAGTACTTTGCCATTACTTGTTGTTGGATAATGTTTGAAATTAGTTTTCTAATCAAGGATTATACTAATCTAGTTCACTAGAAAAAAGATAATGTATTTAAAAAGTTTGTTTTTGTTTTAGTAGTTCGACTTTAAAAAGTTTTGAATATTTTAGGATTCTAATAAACCACATTTTTTAGTTTAGAGGCAAGAAACATGCCTGCAACATCGTTTCATTTTCCAGTTTTGACGGTTGAGATGTGAGAATATCATATTTTATTTATTCAAACCCAAGATAATCATATCTACTAATTATTATGAACCATCATAATATTGGTTCTTATTAGCATCTTGGATCAGAATTGTACTGATGGTGCGATGGTGATAATAATGATTATGATTATCTCATATCTATTAATTGGTTGTACTTATTTTTTCTTTTCGAAAAACCTTCAGGCTTGGATCGGTTATAAAAGTGAGTTAATTGAATCGAACTCATCGATCTAAAAATCTTACAAACAACAAAGATAATTAAAAAGTTACAAAAGATCTTCCTGTACTGTATTCTAACCATTCTATGTATTTGAATCAAAGGTAACATGGGTATTACATGGTTAAATGGTATTTGTGGTTTGAAAATAAAGCCAAACTATTAACAAAACTGCATTTTGCAGAAGTGTTGGGGTCATTGGTAAATCAAACCATTTCTCAAGGTTTTCATCAATAATAAAGTAACAAAAGTAATATAGGTGCTAAAATCTATCGGGAATTGACGGGATTGGTGTCTGTGTCGGTCGGATACTTCTGGAATCGGTCTGAAATGGTGTCAGAATATATCAAAATTGAAACTGATTGTTGTTGTTGTTGTAGACGAAGAAGATGTAGATGCAAACCCTAAAATGTGATATGAAGATAAAACTAAACCAAGTAAAAATAAAATCAGATGAACGCAAGAAACAGAGAGACAAACAGATCTACTTTGTTTTAGTGGAATCGATGAAAGTAGCTATTGTTGTTGCATGGGTTTTCTCCATATATCGTAGTTTATGATGGTGACATACTCTGTTTTTTTCTTACACAATTCATACCAGCACTAAGAAGCCATAGATCCATCGGAAAAAATCCCAAAAACTGCAAGAACAAGCCAAACATAAACCTAAAATGTTAATAGAAAACTAAGTTAAAGAAGATAGATGAGGGAACAAGGTGAAGGGACTCTTGGATTGTTGATGGATCTTATCAGATCGACTCCTAAGGAGACGATCTAAGAAGAAAGGTTTTAGTGCTCTAGTTCGGAGAGAGAGAGAGAAATTTTTTATCTCCCACTTTGCTTCGTTTAGTTATATGAACTAATCATTTCCCATTTTGCATGTATTTAAACAAGAAGTAAAAGAAGTTTTCAGAAATTAGAAACAAAGACATTTTACTTCATAAAATGCTAGAAATTAGAGATCTCTATTTGTTTATTCTTAAAACCACAAAACATTGAAATAGATTCATGAGTTATTACATAGAAGGCAAGCGAGCAACAAGCTGCGCCGCAATCCCTTTTTGAATGGATATTCAATCCATTCAAAAATAATTTTATTTTGCTTTCTAATTGTTTTTTTATTAATTTAATTTTTTATTAAAAATAAAAGGATATTCAATCCATTAGAGGTTCATACAAGATTTTGATGGGTGGGTAGCCTAGCAACAAGCTGAGCACATACACCATTTTGAATAGAAACTCCTAATCTATAAAAAATAAATCTACCTATACCACTACTAGCATCATAACTTATCAAACAATTCTTCAATCTCCTAAAAAAACATAAAGCATCCTCGCTAAGCTCACCCAAAGTAGAAAAAGCTAGAACACCCAAACCATAACCTTGTGAGACACATTTGTCCAAGTATTTGGTGCATTTATGCAACACGATATTCGAAACAGCTTGGCCCGGAACAAAATCATGAATACCTTCCCAAGTGAAGGGTGAGACTCCCGTGACATCCATACAAACATCTTGACCATTTTTCTAATTAAGAACAAGAATAGATGTCATCAGACAAATAGCTTGGCTTAAATATTTATTATCATCATACAAAAACCCAAGGTATACTTCTTTACGAGAAGGTACACCAGCTTTTTAATAGATGTCTGCAATTATATCACATACTAGGTCATGTCGAGACTTGAGCCCGACATCTTCGGCACACTGGAGAGCATGATCACCCAAAATATCCATAGGTCTATTGCAACTTGAACATAAGCCACCTACGACGAACATAGGAATGCCAAGGCGATAGCAAAGTACAGATCTGAATTGTCTCGGCCCAAGGCATTGATTCAACCCACTAATGGGTATATCTAAAAGGTAATCTTGTACATGCTTAACTTGATTGCATTTCCACGGAATGAAATATCTTGCAGACAAAGAAAATTGGATGGGGATTTGCTTCTTGACTGTCTCAAAATAAGTAACTGCCAGGGAGTGCATGGAAGGGGGTGCAGTATCATCAACGCAATAACTAGAATCAAGTCCACATACCTATGTGAAATTCTGAAGAGCCAACTGATAAGCAAATCCTTTATCTGATGAGAATAAGATTCCAAGAATTACCTTTTGAGTAGAAATGGTCTGACTATGGGAGGAAAGATAGCAGTAAGTGCGAGTGTCTTCCATAGTATAGATGCCGAGACCGCCTTCCTTGAGAGATAAAGTAACTAATCATTGTTTCAAAGTCCCAAAACCAGCACCATAACTTGTGACCAAAAGTCTCAAATATTGAAGTAAATGATCATCAAAAATGTCAGTGTCTGGTTGGAGTGTTGCAGGATTGGTAGTTCGCATTGCAAAATATAATCTGTACACACCGGTGCAATTATGAAGTAATAACATTTCAATTTAGGGGTCTTTGAGTTCCTTTATGATAGACATTAGCTACATAGTCTTGTGTACCCAACTCAGCACCATGTCACTAATAAAATTCATGTTCAGACTCACTGGGCCTCCCAAACGTTTAACACCATTAGTAGGTCTACCAATATCCCGAGGAAAAATATCTTCATCAAAACTTCTAGGGTTAGTGGAGGGCCAAAAGACATTTGTTTTATTTATATTAAGATGTAAACCCCTACCCGAGCCTTCATTTTCTACGATGCTCAAAGCTTTGGCCACCTCCAGTGTGTCACCAATAATTGTGTCATCATCAAGGAACCATGCGTGTAAACCAAGGGTACAACGAGTTGTAATGGTCCTCACAAGGGGGTGGAGAGTCAAGTAAAACAACAAAGGACCGAGAGCACCTTGTTGAACACCAAGAGCCGACGACAAAATATAATGATTATAATACAATTTGGCTGGCCTACTATAGCAAAACTCAACCCAAGGAAAAATACTCGGATAATGCATAAGAACTTCCTTTATGAGATGTGATCGACATAATGTTAAAGGCGTTAGAGAAATTAATAAGAAGCATTGACATCTTTTCTGAATGGCCCTTCATCTCCAGCAAGCTATTTACAGCGTGTAAAATACTCTCACCTCCAACTGGCACACCAACAACAAATTGATGATCACCTAGATATGATGTCATGTCCTTACCAATGGGGAAAGCATCTACTTTAGAACTAGCCGACGCCAAATAGTACTAACCACAGTGGGCCTAATACCACCGCCGGGCTTCAACAAAGGCGTTAGTGGTGCACTGTCAATGAACTTACCTAACCCATTTTGGAATTTTCCTGCCAGCCAACGGTTTACAACCCCAGTAATGGAAGAAAAATAACTCATCCGCGACTGCTACAACTGCTCCACTCATTGCATCTATTAAATGTTGCGTGCGCAAACCATCTCGGCCAAAAGAGGTTCCTTTAGGAAAGCTCTTAATGGCACCAAGTATAGTTTTGGAGTCAACTGTAATGGGAGCAGTACAGATAGGTTCAGATGGGATAGAATGCAAGGGATATGTTGGATGCTTTATTTGCAGTTCAACTAAAGTGAATTCGTTGTGAAGTGCAAAACCACTAGAAGACAACACTCGTATCGCTGCTGTATAATGACCATATGCCATCTTCTTCCGACAGGCAGTGAGGTTAGTTATTTCTTTCTTCTTGTTAGACGGTTTTCTGACCTGTTTCGGGACTGAATGCTGCAACAATCTGTTGTTCATAAGACAATAACCATTAGCATCCTTCCACTCCAGTAAAGCCTAATTGATTGCAATGATCTGCAACCTCTTCCTTATCTTGGATTTTTCATCAGCTGAATTCTTAGGGTTGCATGTACAGTTGCAGCGGGCAAATGGGGAGAAGAAAGAGCTTAATCCAAGTTGAAATATCATCTAGGTTGCAAAGTACTTTGTCAAGACTGAAGATCACTCTGCATTGAGGTGGGATGCACAAGATAATATTGAACTGTATCTAAAATGAAAGATTGAGCAGGTTCGTAGAGAGTGAACTGAGTTCATCATCCACATTCTTAGTCCCTACTTCATCTGAATTCAGCACTAAAACCGCAGTATTAACCTCTATAGGTTTGTGAAGACCGCGAATAAGAAAACCAACATCATCTACGTGTAAAGGCCCTGTGATAATGTCACCATGTAACACGCCATTCTTACCCTTGTAGGACAACCTCCATGCATGTATATGCATGCATCGACTGCAAATCCACATACGCATATGCATCAGAGCTTTCTCCTAAGCCTGATAGACATTCAAATTCCTGGAAATTAAATCTTTTTAAATGTTCTTGTCGGCTTTAGAGAAAACATGTTTGTCAAGTAGATGGAGCAAAAGAGAATTTTTGGCGTAAACCCTACCCGGAACACCATCACTACAGCCATCAAAACCTTTGAAAGGGAAATGAACGTATACACCTTGAACTAGTTCCATTGCAGAGAAGGAAACAGTCGAGTTGCACTGTGATGTAACCTGTAAAGAAGATGCAGTCGAGCAGCAAAACTTAGTAGAATCCTGGGAGAGGGAGGATGAAGTCAGTCTTCGAGAGGTTGAATATCTTATCACTCTAGACATGAATACTCCTAGAAACTCTAACAACATCGGAACTCTAGAAAAAGAAAATGGAAAATAAAAGAAAAAGAATTCTCTTTTCCCAAACATTATTACTAAAGCACCCCAGGACTCATCCATGGAAATATGTAGCTCCATTAGTTATTAAAAGCATCCATATTTTGAATTTCATATTTACATTGGAGGAAAAGATGATATCCTTTACCTTTATTACACAATTCAGTTAATTTCTAGTAAAATAACATCTGCTGATTTACTATTTGGAAGTATAGAGTTAGCTGCTTTATAGATGAAATTTTTAATGTCAGGAATGATTTTCATGATCTAAGTCTCATTAGTAGCTTCACTATATATAGTTAATGGAGTTATAAGTTAACTTCACTGTAAAAATAGTTTGACGGACTTACGTGAAACTCGTTAGTACTGGGATTGTAGTAGTGGAAGTCGGCCCACCTATTTTTTCTTCAGTAGTTTTTTCTGGATTTCTCTTTGGGAGATCTACCATAGCGGTTATCTACATCAGACTGCAAGCAACTTACTGGTTACTATTTATAATTACTCCTTCACATAATCAGTTTGCAAGTAACTAACTAGTTACGGCTTACAATTACCCCCGCACATGATATTGAAACATTGAATATCAACATAAGGTTAAAGATAAAACTGGTGATAAAAAACCTCTCTCTTTTCTCGAAAAGAAAAATAAACGAAAACCCTAATAAACTAAGCGCCTCCCTGCACAGAGAAGATCAATCTTAATTTGATGCTTTGTTTTACTTTGGGTTCTTTAATCTGCTTGTTCTTTCGTTTTTACTCTATTTGGGTACCTTTTTTTTTCATGCTTGGTTTAAAATTTTGTTTTGTTATTGATTCATGGTTGTTAAAGAAGGAATGGGTTGTAATGTAACTCATCAAAGAAAGCAGTACGTTTCCTCTTCTTCAAATCTGATATTTGAACAAGATGAAGCAGCAAAAACAATTTCATATTTGGTTTCATCTCCTCCTAAGATCATGCAATTTGGGGGTTTTCTCTATGGGGATGCTGATCGGATATTATTTTGTAATATTTTATGTTTATGTGATCTTAATTTTCTAGGTTGGTATACCGATCTAGTTTTTTTTAGATTACTTATGTTTTCGGCAGTTAGATCTAACTCTAGGGATTTCTGGTTTATGTTTCTATTTACTTTTGTGGGTCATGAAATCTCTAAAGTAATGTTTTTATTAAGTAAGGGTCACTATCTGATAAATGTTAGTCTCAAGATGGATGATAAATGTTTCTTACGGGTACAACAACTCCAACGATTTCTCAGGCGAGTTTTTTGTGTACTGGTTGGCAAATATTTTGATAAATCTTCCTTGACATGACAGGGTCTTCATAAAAAATTAAATATTTGTTATAGGGTTTTGGATCATGCCGCAACAAGAAAGGCAACAATTGTAGCCGTGGAAACCAGGACAACATCAATTTGTTCATCAAGATCATCGTTAAGTTCATCACTCATTGTAACTATTATCATATCTCCAATGCCGAGACAGCCCGACGACTCGTACCGATTCAGACTCCTAAAAACCGATTTAGATTACTACTGTTACTCAAGAAACTTTGGTTACTTTTGTGTTACTGATACCACTAGTTGGGTCATGGCTACCCTGTTTGCATTAGGCAATCAAAATTTAAAAAACTCTAGTCCATGTTATTACATGTTCTGATGAACATATGTTAGATTTGATACAGTCAATGGCTTGTGCTTTGACACAAACTAGTTTTGTTTTCAAAATTAGTTTGGCGATAGTAGTTTGTTCCTCTCCTTTGCGAGAGAGAGAAAAGGTGCTCTGAGATTAGTATTAGTTTTAGGCTTGGAAGGATAGATTTAACAGGCGAGAATCGGTGGAGATACTAAAATTGAATGAATCTTTTGTAATCTTGAAAAATCCTTGTAAGGTTTCCGATTACCTAAATTGGTTTTATCAATGTATTTGCGGAGGTGCCGGCCTCTTTTCCGAAAAAAAAAAAAAAAAGTTGGTGATGGCTGAGGTCCTTGATGATTCGTACAGCTGGAAGGTATCCATTCAGACAAAAATCTGAGTCTGACTGTAGTACCCCATACTTCCAATATCATCATCACATCACGAAAGAGTTAAGTCAGACGCCTAGTTAGTAAGTTCGTGAATCATTCGCGAATTTTTCCGTATCGCGAATTTTACCTATTTATTCGCGTACGTTTGCAACTCCGACCCCAAGTCGCGTATTATGTGGCATTCCCGGATTATTCGCGAATCGTTCACGAATTTTACGTATCCCGAATGATACGCCCGCTTAATTCACCATAAATTCTTTAGCTTTTACGTTTTTAAAGGCCCCACTTTTTGGGGTTTACTGTCTCCCGGGCATACACGACCCAATATTAGACGTTGTTGTAATTTTTATGAAATAAAAATGACTGAAATTTTTTGAAGGTGAAGGTGAGAGAGATCTCAAACTCACTGACCAAGCATCTAAACCACTATACCACGTCCTCTTGGATGACTAATGTTGTATATATTATTAATATTATCATATTAATTTTATTTTTTCTTTAAATAACTCACACATATGCATAAAAATTGGTCTATGACCTTATAAATATAAATTATTTAGTATATATAGATACCGAATTTGCAAAGCCGAACTCACATTTATAAATCGAATTATACACATACGTATACCGTTCTGAATTACTGACGAATCACTTCCCGTTGACCGAATCTTGGACCGAATCTGAATTTTACAAAACCGTATAATACTCGTACGTTTGCCGTTTCGTACGTTTTCCGAATTCCGAATTGCTAACTAGGGTCAACGTTGATCTATAAAGAACGGATACTTCAAAATTGGTGACGTATCCGTATCGGACGCCTTATCAGTGTCATAGTAATCTTCGTCTCCTATCACGAAAAAAATGAAATTATACGAAAGGTGAAAGTAGAATGTGGGATATCAGTGGAGCATTATACGAAACCTTTGGACTTTCACCTTGTTCCTCTTCTCTCTCACCTTTCAAAAACTAGAAAAAAACTTATCAACTTCTTCTTCTTCCTTTGCTCATATTTAGTCCATTAGGGGCTAGATCTGAGCAAAGCTTTCTTGTTTTTAGTTATTTTTGTTGTTTTCCAATAATTTCTTCGCTATTAGAGCGATTTTTATCTTCGCCATTTGGGCGATTTTATCTACACTTTTATAGTGTTTCTTTCTAACGATTTGTTCGTGTTTTTTTTTTTTTTTGATAAAGTACATCTGCGATTCAGCAAGGGCGAAGATCAATTTCTTCTTCATCAGAAAAATAGGTCTTGAGTTCAGGTTAGTTGCACATGAAGAATTTTTGAGCATATCACTCCTCTGTCATAGGAGTATCTCTTTTCTAAGAAGAAAAAATCTATCAAAATGGTCGAATTATGGTTTCGTATGCCATTCCTTCTCCGATCTCATAGTACAAGATTTGGGTGCCATCGTGGTAGATCGCTCTTTCTCTTCGCGATTTATTTACGTTTTGTATCTTTCTTTGTATTTTTTTCATGTTATGATGTACTTGTTTCTCTTTAAAACCATGGAATGCAATACTTGTGGTTTGATGATCAAAGAAAAAAAAAGAAAAAAAAAGTGGAGCATTTGATCCATTACACGGTGTGGGAGAATTTGAAGTTGCAAATCTTTCACTTGACGAGCCAGAACTAGAAGCGGTGCTCTTTGATGAAGACTATATTGACGAGTGATGGGTGAGCAGGATGTTAGATAAGGTTTATCTATTTTTTTTTTAATATTTCGGATAGTATTTTTTTTTAATATTATGTGATTTTTTTTGCTAAAATAAATTATTATTAAATTAAATATTTTTAATAAATACACGTACCGTTACGTATCCCATATCCTCATTTTTCGAAAATCGACGAATCCCCATATCAGTATCGCCGTATCATTATCCGTGCTTCATAGACGTTGCTTCATCCCATCATAAGTTGGTCCCAATGGTCCGTATTCCTCCAAAACGAAATGATTTTGTCTGTTCTGTTCATTCCGTCGGCAGCGCGGTGAGGGTGGCGGCTACTAAACCACACGATTTGGTCAATGTGAATCAACGGTGAAAACGAGATTCAAAAGGACAAGCTGCTTTTTTAGCCGCAAAACATCATTAGATTCATTACCGTAAAATCCAGTGTTAGATCTCAGACACACGTGTGGTGGTCCCACACCCCAAATGGGAGCTAAATAGTCGCAAGAACTAAGAAGAACGGCAATTCTCAAGTACGGCAACCAATCAATTACACCACTTAAAACAGTGTCTACAGTACAAACGGCCCTTCTGATTAAATCCACCGACTATTATAATAAATTCTTGTCCTTTTCTTCTTTCTTTGATGAATTTAATTTAAAGATTTGTTGTCATTCCCGAATGAATTTAATTTAATTTAGATGTCACCGGTATGTCTATTTTCACAGGTGGTGGTATCCGGTCTTTTTTCCCTCGGGCAGATTATTTTCCAGGTAATTCAGCGTAAACGTGTAGTGATCTACACTACAATTTGGTCTCAAGAACAAAACTCAGAGAGGAAATAAGTTCAGATTCAATAATTTTCATAGAATGACCAACTACAATGAGTTTCAGAAGATAAGCTCATTGGCACACGCGTCTAACAAATGCACCTGGTAAACAACCGTTACCAACGGTAAAAGTAAAAATAAATAGATTAAGTACTAACGGCACCCTACGAAAGGATTATGGGCACTCTGAAGATGGTAGCCCTTACTTGGGTTATGACAAATGCCTATCCCTTCTAATCATCCTTGTCCTCAAGGATGAAGTTTTCAAACTGCTCAGATATAAACTGCCTGTCCTCCCAAGTAGCTTCACTTTCAGTCATATCCTTCAATTGTATCAAGACCTGTGAGATTACATGTTGGTTTTTCTTGATCTCCCTGGTTGCCAAAATCTTCAGTGGTTCTACCTTGATGTTACATGTTGTATCAGTGGTTGGCAACTTGGTCTGGATCACTACTCTCCTTCCCACTTTAGGTTTGAGCTGAGAGACATGAAAGGTGGAATGAATCTTGGAGCTGGAGGGTAGCTCCAATTTGTATGCCACTGCTCCTACCTTGGACAGCACCTTGTAAGTTCCATAAAACTTGGCTGCTAGCTTTAAATTCCTTCTCAGTTGAACTGAGAACTGGCGATATGGTTGTAGACTCAAATATACCCAATCTCCAACTTCAAATTGTCTCTTGTCTCTCAGATCTTCTTTTGTCATCCTGTTGCTTAACTCTGTGTTGTGCCATCTCCAAGGTCTCCTTTAGTACTTGGCTCATCAACTGCCTTTGTTGTAAGTAATCTTCTATTGCAGCATGGACTCCAGCTTGGGATGATAGAATACCAAATTGAGGGGGTGCAAACCCATACAATGCTTGAAAGGGTGTCAACTTTAAACTAGTGTGATAAGAAGTATTATACCACCATTCTGACAAGGAGAGCCATGTAACCCATTTTGAAGGCCTATAACTAGTCATACACCTGAGATATGTTTCTAGACATGCATTTACTCTCTCTGTCTGTCAATCTGTCTGAGGATGATAGGAAGTGCTCATATGCAGGGTGGTTCCTAGCTTAGCAAATAAGGCTTGCCAGAAATTACTCATGAACACACTATCTCTGTCAGAAACTATTGTTTTAGGCAATCCATGCAGCTTAAAGATGGAGTCAATGAATACCTTAGCTACAGATGAGGCAGTGTAGGGGTGACTGAGTGCCAGGAAATGGCTGTATTTGGTAAACCTGTCCACCACCACCAAGATTACTGTTCTTCCTTCAGACTTGGGTAACCCTGTTATGAAGTCCATACTAATATGTTCCCATGCCAAATCTGGTATTGGAAGTGGTTGCAGGAGCCCTGCTGGTAGGGTGTTGAATCTCTTGTGTTGTTGGCAAATGTCACACTCCTTGACATATTGTATTATTTGTTTTTTCATACCCTTCCAATGAAAATATAATTTGGCCCTCTGATTGCTGGCTTGAGTTCCTGAATGCCCCCCAATGGCAGAAGTATGAATGGCTTCTAGGATTTTCTCTCTAAGATCCCCATTTACCCCCACATAGATTCTGTTTTTGTATCTCAACAATCCTTGCTGGTAGCTGTAGTTTTCTACTGAATTGGATTGAATGAGTAGTTTATCAATAATGCCACTTTCCAATTGATCATCTGTATAGCTGAGTTGTATTTCTTCTACCCAAGAAGGATGACTTTGGGATATGGCACTACAATTAGAATCTTTAGTCATGATCACTCTGGATAGGGCATCTGCTAGCTTGTTGTCAGTACCCTTTTTATATTTCAACTCATATGTATACCCCAAGAGTTTTGATAGCCATTTCTGCTGTAGAGAAGTTTGAATCTTCTGCTCTAGTAGATATTTGATACTTTGATGGTCAGTATATATGACAAATTTGTTCCCCATCAAATAAGTCCTCCATTTGGTCACTTCCATGACCACTGCCATCATTTCTTTCTCATATGTAGATAAGGCTAGAAACCTGGTGCCCATTCCCTTGCTGAAAAATACAATTGGTCTTTTGTTCTGCATCAGGACAGCTCCTACCCTATTGTCACAAGCATCAGTGCATAACTCAAATGGTTTTGAGAAATCTGGAAGGATAAGTACAGGAGTGGTTATCATAGCTTGCTTAAGCTGTTCAAATGCTAGTCAACTCATTCCAAGTGAAGCCATTCTTTTTAAGCAACTCAGTAAGGGGTTTGCAGATGAACCCATACCATTTCAAAAACTTCCTGTAGTACCCTGTAAGACCTAAGAAGCCCCTCAATTCCTTGATAGTCTTTGGTGTAGGCCAATTCTTCATACAAGAGATCTTCTCTGGATCTGCAGCTACTCCTTCACCACTAATTATGTGTCCCAGATACTCAATTTGTGTCTGCCCAAAATAAAACTTGCTTAATTTAGCATAGAGAGAGTGTTCCTTGAGAAGAGATAGTGTGGTATTGAGATGTTGTTGGTGAGTTTCCAAATCAGGGCTGTAGATCAAAATGTCATAATAAAAAACCAGTATGAACTTACTCAAAAAAGGTTGGAACACTTCATTCATCAAGGCTTGAAAGCTTGCTGGAGCATTAGTTAATCCAAATGGCATAACTAGAAACTCATAATTCCCTTGGTGAGTTTTGAAAGCAGTCTTGTGTGTATCAGACATTGCTACTCTAATTTGATGATAACCAGCTCTCAGATCCACCTTAGAAAATACCTTAGATCCCTTGAGCTCATCTAGCAGTTCTTCAATAATTGGAATGGGGTATTTGTCTTTGATATTTATCTCATTCACTTTCCTATAATCCACACAAAATCTCCAAGTCCCATCCTTCTTCTTTACTAGAAAGATTGGAGATGAAAAAGGGTTGTGACTGTGTTTAATAATTCCAGCTGCCAACATTTCTTGTACTAGTTTTTCCACCACCTATTTTTGTATGTAGGGGATTCTATAGGGTCTTTGATTGGGAGGGGTTGAGAGTGGTTTAAGAAGGATATGGTGATCATGATTTCTGTGTGGGGGTAGTGTGTTAGGTTCTTTGAACACTGTTTCATATGATTTGAGGATAGGTTTGAGGTTCTCAGGGATAGTGGTGTCAGACTCAATGGATGTGAGTGAATATAATTGATCCATAAATACTTGTTTCTTCTTCTCATTATTTAAGAGCTTGTCACATTCTTCACCTGTCATGATAGAGATACTTGGAGTAGAGTCTGTCATCCCAATTAATTCAATACATTCACCTTTCATGTTAAAAGTAATGGACAACTTGGAAAAATCAAATTGCACAGGGCTTATGGTATTCATCCAATCAACTCCTAAGACCATATCACAACCACCAAGGGGCAACAAACTCAAATCAAACTCAAATTCATGGCCTTGCATGCTCCAAGGAAAACTAGAGCACTTAGCTGTACTCACCAATTTGTTTCCATCAGCTACAGCTACTTGAAATGCATTAGTTGGTTCAAGACAGCAACCACTTACTCTAGCTATTTCAGGGTCCATGAAGCTATGAGTACTTCCACTATCTATAAGTATAATGAGTGACTTCCTGTTTCTGGACTTACCTTTAATCTTGATAGTATTAGTAGAAGTATTACCTGAGAGATCATGAAGTGATATTTCTACTTCTTCCTCAGCTAGCTCCTGAATTGGTGGTGTGCTCACAGGAGACTCCTCTCCAGATTATGTAGCATCTTCATCATCAGCTGCTAGCATAAATATTTGCTGCTTCACACATTTATGCCCTTTGCTAAAGACCTCATCATAGTTATAACATAACCAATTTTCCCTTCTAGCCCTCATTTCTGCATAGCTAAGCCTTTTAATGGTTGGTAATCTGGAACTAGTTGTATTTCCTTGCTTGGGTGAGGGGGTACTTGACCTTGGAGAAGTTACAGTAGCCCTATTGTTGTTAGGAATGTGTATAGGAGGTAATATTAAGTTTGCCTTGACCTTCCTTGCTGTGGTTTCTAAGAGAGCTTCTTGCATTCTTGCTAAATGGATGGCTTGCCTCAATCCAGTGGGGCTAAACATCTTCACATCTATCCTCAGCTCTTCCTTCAATCCACTGATCCAACTAGAAGTAAAATAGTCTTCAGTGAGGTGTTTGTTTTTAGCAATCATTAAGGCTTTTAATTCTTCAAATACCTCTTGATACTCAAGCACTGTTCCAGTTTGGATCAATTTATTGAACTCTCCTACAATGTTGTCATGACCCAACTCCTGAAATCGGCCAGTGATGTCTAAAACGAACTCTTCACAAGTTATTACTTCTTTCCCTTCCTGATAATCTTGGAACCATACATCCTCTTTTTCTTCTAAGTATAAAGAAGCCATAAGTACCTTCTGTTCTTCATCCATGGAGTGAAGTTGGAAGTACTTTTTACATTTTCGAATCCACGATCTAGGGTTAACTCCTCCAAATCGGGGAAAATCAACCTTAGGTTTATGATGCTGTGAAAATTGATTTGAGAAAGTAGAGTGACTACCTCCTATATGGGATCTGTGGTTGGAATTCGATCCAGAATCTATTTCCGATCCATCCTTCTTCATAGCTTTATCTACCTCATGTGTGATGATGGCTCCCATACCACTCATGGTTTTAACCAACTGAGCTATATCTGCAGAGCTCTTCACTTGAGCATCTTCCAATCTCTTGATCGCAGCTTTTGTTCGATCTTGTGATTCCCCTTGATTTTTTATGAGTGCAGTAACCTTTTTATTAAGATCTTCAAAGTCCTTTTGATTCACCATGGTATCGGGTCTTCAGATTGATGGCTCTGATGCCAATTGTAGTGATCTACACTACAATTTGGTCTCAAGAACACAACTCAGAGAGGAAATAAGTTCAGATTCAATAATTTTCATAGAATGACCAACTACAATGAGTTTCAGAAGATAAGCTCATTGGAACACGCGTCTAACACATGCACCTGGTAAACAACCGTTACCAACGGTAAAAGTGAAAATAAATATATTAAGTACTAACGGCACCCTACGAAAGGATTAGGGGCACTCTGAAGATGGTAGCCCTTACTTGGGTTATGACAAAACACACTAATTAAATATCTAGACAAATGTGTGATCTATGATTATAGCTTTGGTATCTTAGCCTTTTCAACTTTAGGGGAGCTCGGAGAAGATACTATACTCTTTTTCAAAAAGTTGAAGACTTGATTGGCAAATAATGCGACGAATGCTAGTACTTCCAGTTTTCTATTTCATCGAATAAGGATGGAAATTCAAAAGAGTATTGGAGTTCAGATTGTGGCGAGACTCCTATCCAATCTCTTGTAATGTTTCTAATTTTTAATATTACTATAAAAGAACAATAAATATAATGTACTTAAATTGAACCACTTGATTGTGAAAACCAAACTTTTAATTAATTTAGGCAACGTCTCTAAAAAAAAATTGTATCGAGTTTTCAGTTTTTTTGGATTCCTCCCGCTAGATATAAAAGAATGTACAACAACATGAGAGTCGTAGTTTACTGGTATTCCGGTGAAAATCCTAGTTTTCACCGATTCACACTTTGAAAAGGTAGATGCAGAATCTAAAGAAAACTTTTAGATTGTATGGTGAGAATAACTTCCTTGTCATTTTCGTGATTTAATTAAACGTGATAATAACATTTGACACTCAACCAGTCGTCACTATCTATATATATCTTTTTCTTTTTGAGGAGGAAGTATAAGTTCCTAACTACAAGTCGGACCACAAACCCTAACAATGAAATGTCAAGGATGAGTCTCAATCTAACTTTTCATCATTTTGGTATTAAGTGAATAGTAACAAAACAAAACGATCTAAATATGGGGCTCAATGTAAAGTGACCCTAGCTTTGATCGCAACCATCTACGTATTATACATACACAAAATTGGTTAAAAAGACCAAATTCAAAATTTTCTGGGTGAAATGGACAGTTAGATTTAGATACTGTTTAAATGGACAAAAATTTAAAAATAGGCAGGATGTAACCAGTTTCATCCTTCCCATTTTCAAATATTTTATCTTATTTATATTTTACACAGGATGCATTCAGTTTCATCCTTGCTATTTTTTAAGTTTAAGCCAGGATGAAACCAGTTTATACAGGATGCATCCAGTTTCATCCAGTTTCATCATTGTCATTTTTTTTTGTCCATTTCACCCATAATTTTTTTACTCGTCCATTTGAACCGTGTTTTAAATTTTTTTGGACAAATGACCCATTTTCCATTATACATATTGATTTATGCTAGGGACAAAGTTAAACTTTAGTTACTTGTTAGTATATAGAATTAAACTTCAGTTACTTGTTATTTCGAGTTGTTTTCATTCTCCTTAAATGATTAAATGTGTAAGGGTCAAAATTTGTATCTTTCATGAAAGTTTGATACATTCGGTTGAACCCTAAATCACGGTAGGATGACGAGAATTAGAGACGAAGGTGCATTAGATTTAGTAAACTCATGATATACATTGTTTCCACCCAATTGACCCAAAAAATTAATGCTACTTGACCACAATCAGCTTTCCCCAATACAATTTAGCTTTCCCTATAACAAAATCATATTTTTGGAACAACACAATGATGATTTTGTTGGAAAAAATGAGTTTTTTTAATAAATGATTTTTGGTCTTGGTGTGGTTTGATCTTAGGACCTACGGGTTCTATGATACTCACTCATTTCTTTGAGTGAATGAATCTCTCTTTAGTCCCAAATTGGGTACAATAAAGAAGGAGTTCCACTATATAACCATAGCAATATGGATATATTGACAAATGAGGGGAGAAGGGGTGTGCTAAAATATATTTAGTTCAGACCATGCACTATGCGCATGGACCACGCACCAAGCCTTGTGTCTACACAAATTTGTTTTTGCAAGTTTTTATTTAAGAGTTTATTTATGGGAGGATTCTTTACGCATTTAATTGTTTTACAAGAAACAAAAAACTTGGTTTACAAGAAATCCGAAACCCTAGAGGTTAGTTTTCTCATATAAATACAAAAGATTTTCATAGTTGACTAGGTAACATCAGGGCCTTACGGCCCGGATCAACCTTTGATTAGTGCCATGGGTCACGTAGTTTTTGGTATTCAACATGGTTTTTAAATTGGTATATATTTTTCGTTAAAATACTATTAATATATTTATATATCCAGGTATCTCACTGGTATAGTGGTCCGGTTTATGTTATCTAGGTATCACCACTAATGATTTCCAGATTTTTTATCTTGGTGTGTTTTTTATTCGTTGCTTCCAATATAATTAATTGTTGCCCATTAATTAAACGTAAAAATCACCTTTCAAGTTAACGAAAGTAAGAGTATACCGTGACTTACTTGGATATTGATGGGCATTTTTTTCTAACAAATTAGAACATGCAAGCATGGTTTCAAACAAATGAAGAATTCCAGAAAATCTAAGAATCTGAAAACAATAACTTAAATTTTTTAAAACTAATCCAGAAAATCTATTCTGAGTGAAAAACAATCTAATTTGAATTATTTCTCCTCATCCATGGTCAAAAACCTCCAGTAGGTGTAACTTTACATTGCCAAATTATTATTTAGCAATATGTAATTCATAACGATGTTGGGTTTCTAAACAACAACTATGCCCCGTTTTTATTTATGAAGAGTGTAATTACTTGTTAAATGATACGATTCTTCGCAATTGGTAGATCTTGTTCTTGATAATTAGTATTCTTGACAACTCTTGACTCTTCACTTATCAAAAGATCAATCTTCCACTTATCCATTATTTTTAAACATCATACCTTTTTAGGTCAGGATAACAACTTAACTGGCCATACATAAAACGAAAAACATAATGCAGAGGCAAGTAAGCAGAGTGGCTCTCGGGGTTCCGGGAAAACACTTGTCTCCTTAAAGTGAAGCAAAATATGGACACTTGACCAATCAAAAAAAGGGGAGGATAATATGTCAGAACTGTCTCCTGGCAGTAGTATAATAGCTTGGGATGTTGTTTGTAAATTTCACGGCCTTTCAATCTTTCATCCTTTAGTGTCTAATAAGTTTCATATTTTTCTCGGTGGGACACTAAGATGGAAAACAGATCCTAAAAGAATAAAATTGAAAGAAATCAAAGAGGGAGAAAGGAAGGAGACAATTAGGTCAGAAAAGGTAAAGGAATTAATGTTAGCGTTAGAAAACATGGGTATATTGAGGACAGCGCGGCTCTAGCTTTTGTAATGAGCACGACCAACTTGATATTAGATGAAGTTTCCTAGCCGTCCAATGACAAACCCAATCCGAAGTTTCCCCACTGGTGGATGATGGCCCCCATTTAATGACGTCCGTTTGATAGCGCTAGCTATCATGGAGACAATCTCATGTGCCAAAGAATAGTTAATGTGCATTATATTGCGTTGTAAGACAATATCTTGAATTGGCTCACGTACATATTTGTCGAACACCAGAGGCATGATTAAGATCATATAAAAGCTGAGAATATAAAGTGTTTTTTTCCTTCATCCGGTACTAATAGTCCAATCTTTTGTCCAAGTTCCCCGTGTATTGGAAAGCACTTTGAACCCCTGCTTTTCAGGTCCCAAGACTGGTAAACGCATTCTTAAATGTACTCTCGCATGTTATTACCATACAAATCTTGCACAATGGTCACCAACATCATATAAATCACTCCAAGTTTTAGGAGGTTCAAGCAATGGAAAATTTTAACTTTTCCTTGGAGATTAACATTTTATACAAAGGGTTGATTTTTTTTGGATGCATGATGTAGTCAATCTCTCGTCATCCCAATGATCGGTTTTGTATTATATAAGCAAGCCCACTTGAAAGGACCCAAATTTCTCCAACAGTCTGGCCAAATACAGCTGTATTTGAGGTCATACTAAAATTAATTTTTCAAATCTAATTTTTGTGGTCTTTGTTTGACGTACTTGACCAGTATAACCTGTAAAACCTTCCTCACTCCTAAAATGTCCTAGAAATAGAAGTATATCATATAATGTTTATGGTGTGAAGAACAACCCTTGGGTCTCTTTGACGGGAAAAGCCTCACTGGGGTACCATATCAAGCAAAAATGAGAGATTAATTAGAATTTTGAAAAGTAAAAAGAATCCGTTTAGGCAAGACCCTAATACCAAGAGACGTTATAGTTAGCTTCAGGGGATCAACTACACGGTATAATACAAAATCAGTAGATATCAACTAAGTTTCCGCCTATACTTGACATCAATAAAATACTAATAATTAGATAATAACCATTAACCGCGTCTCATGGCGGGGATGGTGAGATAGCGCAGACAATTGTACATAATCTAGCATTTTTCAATAAGAAAAATTATGACTAAAAATCTTAACACATCTAACGTGCTGTTCATTGTTGCAAGATCCCAACAATCTTAACACATTAGAATTCCTTGCAACGATGTCAACAATGGAAACAAAGATGAACGTTGAAAGACCACGGAAGTTTAACGGAAAGGATTTAAAGAGATGGCAATCCAAGATGCTATTTTTTCTGAGCAATCATGAATTGACGCAGTATTGCAGGGTCCTCTTGATGTTTTGATGGATGCTGAAGATAATACTAATGAAGATAAATCGTTTTACATGAGGGGTAACTATATGGCTAAAAATCATATCATGAATGGTTTGGAAGATGCTATGTATGATTTTTACAATGCTAAAGACAACTTGACTGATTATGAATTGTGGACTTCGTTAGAAGCAAAGTATCAAGCTGAGACTGCAGGAAGCAAGAAATTTCTGGTAGCAAAATTTATGGAGTTCAAGATGACGAATGATATGTCTGTTGTTGATCAATTCCTAGAACTTCAGCAAATCATTAATAAGATTCTTACTGAAGGTATGGTCATTGATGAGACTTTTCAAGTGTCTGCGGTGATTGAAAATTTACCATCTTCTTGGTTGGAGTACAAAAAAAAGATGAGACATGAAACTGGCGAGATCAACATGGTTGAATTGGGAAAGAAGATTCAAGTGTAAGAGATGTTGTGCACCAAAAACAAGAACGTGTCATGTGCAAGGGACATGGCGAACAAAGCTCATATGTCTGAACACAAGTCATCCAAAGATGGAAAAAGTGACAACAACTATCACAACTCGAAGAATGGACCTAACAAGAAAGGTATATTTCGTAAACCAAATTCTGGCATTACTAATATTAAATGTGCTTGTTGGGTATTTAGAAATACTGGCAGTTCACTGTAGACAATGTAAGGATAAGAATAAGAATGCTAAATTGGTTGAGAATAACAAAGGCGGTTTTTTGCTTTGGTGTCTTAAGTTAACTTGGTTACCATTGTGATGGATTGGTGGGTAGACTCTGGAGCTACCAAGGATGTTTGTGGGAAAAGAGACCTGTTCACCTCCTACCATATGGTAGGGGAAGGAGAGAAACTCTATATGGGTAAATCATCTGCATCATAGGTTATAGGAAAAGGAAAGGTCGGTCTGAAGCTCACGTCTGGAAAGACTCTCACATTGACTAAAGTTCTTCATGTTCCAGACATCTGCAAAAATCTTGTTTCTTGTTCTGTTTTAGATGATAAGGGTTTTAAAGTTACAATCAAGTCTGGAAAACTTATAGTAACTAAGGGAAATGATTATGTCGGTAAGGGTTATAAGACTGGGGGTCTATATAAACTTAATATAACCCGTCCTGAATTGAAATTGAATGATTCTTCTTCTTACTTGTGTGTGTCATTGAACGTTTGGTATGATAGACTTGGTCATGTAAATTATAAATCAATGCATAAACTGGATAGCGTAGGATGCATACCCAAATTCACTTTAGATAAAAATCGTAAGTGTGAGATTTGCGTAGAATCCAAGCATGCTAAGAAATCATTCAATAAGAATTTCCAGAGAAACTCTAAACCCTTAAACTTAATCCACTCAGACCTAGTTGATATGAAGTTAGTTTAAACAAGAGGTGGTAAGAAATGGTTTATTACTTTTATAGATGAATGTACGAGGTACCTCCATGTTTATTTACTTAGAGGGAAGGACGATGCCTTAGAAGCCTTTAAGATATATAAACGTGAAGTCAAAAACCAATTGAATACTACCATTAAAACTATTAGGTCTGACCGTGGTGGTGAGTATGAAATTTCTGTAGGATATTTCTGCGAAGAACATGGCATAATACATGAGACTACATCCCCTTATTCACCTCAGTCAAATGGTGTAGCTGAACGAAAGAACCGTACCCTTAAGGATATGATGAATGTCATGTTGATTAGTGCAGTATTACCTTTGAACATGTGGGGGGAGGCTATCATCTCTGCCAATTACATCCTAAACAAAGTACCCTTTAAAGGATCAGATAAAACTCCATATGAGTTATGGAAAGGTAGACAACCATCTTATGAATACTTTAAAGTGTGGGGGTGCTTGTCAAAGGTGGGCATCCCTCCTCCTAAGAAAAATAAGATAGGACCCAAAACCATTAATTGTGTTTTTATAGGGTATCATGAGCATTCTAGTGCTCATAGGTTTATGGTTGTGAGTTCTTAATTTTCTGACATAGGTTTGAATACTATCATGGAGTCTAGGGATACTGAGTTTTTGAGGATATTTTTCCTTTGAAACGTGATTCTCGAAAGAGATGTTTAGATGATCCCCTAGATGTGCCTTCAACTAGTCAGTCATTACCTTTAGAGGAATATGAACCAGAAGTAGAACCTAGAAGAGGTAAAAGGGATAAAACTAAGAAAACCTATCCTGGTTGCACTACATACCTAGCCGAGACTGATCCCCAGACTTATATAGAAGCCATGACTTGTCCAGAAGATCCATGGTGGAAAGAAGCTTCCATTAGTGAAATGGATTCCGTTTGAGAAAACGGTACTTTTGAACTTGTAGATTTACCTCCTGGGTGTAATCCCATAGGTTGTAAATGGATTTTCAAAAGAAAACATAAGATAGATGAAACTATTGAAAAATACAAGGCTAGGATGGTAGCTAAAGGTTACAGAAAAATAGAAGGTATAGATTTCTTTGACACCTATTCAACAGTGAGTAGAGTTATCTCCATTAGGATGTTAATTGCTATAGCTTCCGTCCATAATCTAGAGATAAATCAAATGGATGTAAAGACAGCGTTTCTTAATGGTGAGTTAGATGAAGAAATTCATATGGAACAACCTGAGGGCTTTGTAGTTAAAGGTTGTGAAAAGAAAGTTTGTAAACTGGTTAAATCTTTGTATGGATTGAAACAAGAACCTAAACAGTGGCATGAGAAATTCGATCATGTGATGATTTCTAGTGGTTTTAGAATTAATGAATCTGATATGTGTGTTTATACTAAATTTGTCAAGGATGCCTGTGTGATTAATTCGCATAGGTACAAACATGGATGTTATTAATTCCACTAAGAAACTGTTAAATGAGAACTTTGACATGAAAGACCTAGGCCCCGTTGATGTCATATTAGGGATGAAGATTAGAAAAACTTCTAATGCCTATAGTCTGAGTCAATCTCATTATGTTGAATCCATACTTTAAAAATATAATCAGTTTAACTGTAAACCTGTGTGTACTCCTTATGATTCTAAGTGTCATCTCAAGAAAAATAAGGGTGTAGGAGTTAACCAACTTGAATAATCGAGAGTCATAGGAAGTCTGATGTATTTGATGAATTGTAGGAGACTAGACATTGCTTATGCTATGAGTAGGTTAAGTAGGTATACTTGTAATCCAGGGAAGATGTATTTGGATGCACTAATTAGAGTGCTAAGGTACTTAAAGTTCATAATGAGCTTTTTGTTTGAATTGTGAAGGGTATCCTGCCTCCTTAAGGGATTTTGTGATGAAAAATGAATAGAAGACTCAGAGGAGTCTAAGTCTACGAGTGGATATGTTTTCACTCTAGCAGGTGCGTCTGTATCTTGGAAGAGTTCCAAACAGACATGTATAGCTCGTTCCACTATGGAGTCGGAGTTTATTACGTTAGATAAAGCAGGAGAGGAGGCCGAACGTCTAAGAAACTTTTTAGAAGATATTCCTCTCTGGCATAGGCCTATGCCAGCTATATCTATACATTGTGACAACAATCAGCGATAGGTAGAGCTAAGAATAACTTCTACAATGGAAAGTCTATACATATGCGTAGAAGACATGATTCTTTGAAAATACTAATCTCAACAGGCGTTATTTCCATAGATTGGACAAGGTCCAAGGAGAATATCGCGGACCCTTTGACGAAAGGTTTTTCCAAAGAGATAGTTAGTAAAGCATCGAGGGGGATGGGGCTTAGGCTCAATAATTGAACTTGCCTTGAAGGATACTCAACCTTGATGATTGGAGATTCCAAGATCAAGGTTTCGAATGAGATAACTAATTTATGGTGGGTAAAGGTAAACACTATCAGAGAATTTCATTCTCTGTCCCTTCCCTATGGTGCTGATTGATAGTGTGACTACATGTGGAGGATGACTTTTGAATAAGTCTTGATGAGTTCCATAGTTTCAGTTTAAAATTGAAGTGGGGTGTAGCAGTAAACACTCTTGATGGAACTCACCTCTCTGAATGTGGAAGTGGGGCCTCTTCCTATGAGAATTGAGCCGATTCTCTAGAGCATTCTGAAAAATAGGATATGTCCAGGGACAAATTGGACAAAAATACACGAACTTAGCAGCGCTAGGAGGATATCATGCGTGGTGGTTGTCGCGAATTGCACCAAATGCTATCAGTTCAAGACTAGGTTCACTGTTTAGCAAGTAGTTCCGGTAACTTCTCACTAAGCAAGGGTTCAAGAGCTCATGGACACCTTTGCCTAAATTGTATTTTCCTTACTCTGATTTTTCTGTTTTCTGAGATTTCATTCATGTGGGGGATTGTTGGAGAGAATGAGTTTCTTTAATAAATGATTTTTGGTCTTGGTGTGGTTTGATCTTAGGACCTAAGGGTTTTATGGATGCTCACTCATTTCTTTGAGTCAATGTATCTCTCTTTAGTCCCACCTTGGGTACAATAAAGAAGGAGTTCCACTATATAACCATAGGAATATGGATATATTGACAAACGAGGGTGGAAGGGGTGTGCTAAAATATATTTAGTTCATACAATGCGCTATGCGCATGGACCACGCACCAATCCTTGTGTCTACACAAATTTGTTTTTTCAAGTGTTTATTTAAGAGTTTATTTATGGGAGGATTCCTTTTACGCGTTTAATTGTTTTACAAGACACAAAAAACTTGATTTACAGGAAATACGAAACCCTAGAGGTAAGTTTTCTCATATAAATACAAAAGGTTTTCATAGTTGATTTACACACGAAGAGAAACTTATTTTTACTATCTTCTTTTCTTCATCTTCTTTATTTTGCGCGGCGTAGTTTTACTTCCATCCCTGTTGCTGAGTTCAAGATTGGGTAACTTGCGTTGTGCTAACTCAAGTTATATCGGGCAGTCTTATCCTGGACACATCTTCACTGTGAGGGGCTTAGCATTACTCATCTCGAGTATACCCGCGAACTAATGTGTTAAGGACAACTTGTTGAACCTGTGATTCTCCCCTCGTCAAGTTGTTTCGGTAGATTGTCTCGGATTACTTCTTTACGTATTATTTTTGATACATCTAACATGATGTTCATTGTTGCAAGATCCCAACAATCTTAACACATTAGAATTCCTTGTAACGATGTCAACAATGGAAAAAAAGTTGAACGTTGAAAGATCACAAAAGTTTAACGGAAAGGATTTCAAGAGATGGCAATCCAAGATGCCATTTTTTCTGAGTCGTTGTTGTCCATTGTTGGAGTAACGAGATTCGTAAGTTGTCAGTATACATTGAGGTCCCGGTTGTCGTTGTTAACTTCTTCGTAGGTTCTACGTAGAGTACTCTTTGAGGAAGCAATGTAAATGCTATTCATGTGTTTTTCTACTGGCATATGACTGACTTTTAAGGCCTCAAAGGTAGGTAATTAGGTAGCCATAATTAAGCAAGCGTTTGTTGGATAACCCACTATTTTCTTAGTTAATTCACCAATCAATCAAGGTTGATTAGAATTTAGTTTTTCTTCATTATTGCTAATCATTATTACTAATTTAATTTTCTGGTCTGAGTTTCTAGGTATAATGACTAACTCCTTTGTACATGCATACGACACGCCGTTTGTAAAGGAACTGTACATTAACTTGAAAATATAGCTTGAACTTATAGTAACAGTCATATAATTTGAATTTTGTAACTAGTGATTGGTTTGTTAATCAAGACATTTCGTGTAATAAAAACGAATTCTCTAATTACGAACGATAAATATGCATTTATAACGGGTCAGATTTCACATCCACTTATATTCTTCGCTACCATAGTAAACCTTTAGCATAAAGCTAGGTACATGTTCATTTTACACCCGAATGCACGACAACACCACCATTCTTCACATTAGTCACACAAGTCTCCCGTCTGGAGTCTTGGATCTAAATCTCATCATTTGTCTTGTACAAATTAACTCCAAAAAATAAAATCAAAGAATATTTTTAGCCATTCCGGGCTCCGGCCCTTATCAGGTGTAAAAAGCAATACCAAGAAATTGTATTCTGATCATATTCTATAAATACTGTTGTACCTAAAAGTATGGGCTGGATTAAAAATAAACAAACATAAGAATGTATACTTTTGTCTCTAAATCCATCCAACGCTGCTAATGGGGGACTGGTTTTACTTGGGGTGTACCAAATGCTAATAAGACAAAAAATCATTTACCTTGGGATTGGTACACCCCCAAGCAATTTGGTACCCCATTAGCAGCCTTGAATCTATCGATGATTGATCAAACAAAGTATGTGCATGCATTGTACCAGAAAATATACGTTAGGTCATGTTGATTTTGGCCGTACATGGGTAAACAATATACAAAACGTTACAACTTAAAAACCACACACATGTCATATTTAAATACATTACATTCCATGGAACAGAAGCTGTCAAAACCTTTTAAAAATATGTATGAATAAAAGAGTACAATCCTTAATCTTCAAAAGATTTGATTGGATCATCATCATCGAGTTGTTTTAGTTCTCATTTTCCTGATAATAAGACGAACCCATGTTCTTGGAAACAACCTAGAACTTTTAGAATATATTTGGTCAAATGGCCACTACAAGGTTTGGTTTTGTTAAGTATGTCAAACGATGATGACTAAAGAGAAACTGAATCAGCTGATCTCAGTTTTATTGGATAAACAGGATCAAAGGAATTTGTCTGCCCCTCAATTTAGAAAGCCGTTAATTTTTTTACCTCCCATTGTATGAAGCTTCATCTTTGGGCACCGGTTGTGTATCATTTGTTATGGGTTGGCTGTTCTCAATTGCAAATTGGTTTCCTATCATTTCATATTTTCTTCAAAAACACGTCCAAATCATTTTAATTATCGATTATTTCCTCTTACGTTTTTTTTTTTTTTGCCTTACATTTCTGGCTCTGCACCAATGTAATAGCATTTTAGTTCAATAATTTATGTTTCATTACTCAAGGATGTGTACGTTTTGTAATCTTAAGCATTTCGTTCCACGGTGCATAATTTTCCTGAGTATTTGTCACAACCCTAGTAGGCCTTGCGCACAGTTACTGTATATTGAACATTTATAAGACGAATGAAAGTAGATATGCAAATAGTTGGCACATAGGTGTGTTCAATTTCAGAGATAATGAAATGAAATGTAATCATATTATGGTTGGGGCCTATAAATTTGGAACGATGCAGAGAAGATCAGCATATACTATGGTTGGCTAGTTTATGGGGTCTTAGATAGTTTTATTAATATGTATGGACCCGTTTTCTTACAAATTTCTCAAACTAGTAAGGTCAAATGTCGCGATTGAAGGTATACCTACACAAATTAATAACCTGCTCTTAATCAGATCATTTAAATTATTGCTTGAATTGCTTGATCCTCATTTATTGAACCACCTTATATATATTCAACATTGGGTAACACATAGGGTGTGACTTGTGAGTTAGAATCTAGATGATATGTCATATTTATTTTTTCTTCAGTTCGTTTTGATTTTCAATGAGGAAAACATATAAAAATGACAAATTGTCCATTAAAATCAGTTTTGAGTACATGCACAAACGATTCTTAAAATCCAATAACGTTTTCGAAAGTGAAACTGAAAATGCAGTCATTTCGGCACCAACTTAAGCTGGCATAGCTCCATACAGAAGACACCTTTGATACACACGGATGTGCCGTGACTTGAATTCATTCAACAGAATCTGACAACTTTTTAGTAAGGTACTTTCTTAGAAGAAGCTCAAAGTGACAATATTGGTGAGTGCAGCAGGAAATTATTGAATGGGAATGGGAGTGCCTACAGCTAGAGGTGTAAAACGTGCCGGCGCGGCACGGCACGGCACACGAAGTCGCGTGCTTCACGTATCATGTGCCGTGCTGTGCTGTGCCAACGATTTAAACGTGTCGTGTCGTGCCGTGTTGTGCTTTACTAGGAACAACACAGCCCACGAGCACAACACACAAATAAACGTGCCGTGTTGTGCCGTACTGGTACACGTGCTATAAACAATTTGAAATCACTTAATGTATGCATTAAATCGGACATTATCACAAGAATTTAATTAGACAACATATCATTTGAAATAGCCCATCAAATATAAAATTGGATTATTGTCATGTAAATTAATGTTCTAGTTAAATATAGGTGACGACATTATAACAATGATATTGAAATATATTATCCAAATATTAAGGTATTATATGTGTTGTTATAAATATGCCAACATAAAATGTTTAAAACTAGCTAGAATAGTGACTCTTTTGTGAAATATACAAAAACGATGATGTATTATGCCTTGTTATATGGTGTATTTGTACATGTTATGACGTGCTCTCTTAACGTGCTGGGCTGGGCTGGGACACATGCTTATCCGTGCCGCGTGCTGTGCTACTGTGCCAATTAGTCAAACCCAGCATGTCCCATTTAACTAACGCGATGTGCCGTGCTGGGCTAAGTCACGTGCTGTGCTGGGCTCAAATTTTAGCGTGATGTGCTAGGTTGTGATCGTGCTGGCACATCCCAATTTACACCTCTACCTACAGCTGGGACAGCAGGGCCTTATCCAAATCTTGGACATGAGGTGGCACAATCTTAATGGTTGAGAGGGAAATTATTCTAGCATCGGGATTAGTAGTGAAGTAAAGAGGGGAATGATTAAATATCCATATTTATTGTCCCATATCATGAAAATAACAATTGTCCCGTGTATAGAATTTTCCATGATGAATAAGTGGAAATAGAAATAGATATTTGGATCAGTTCAGGGAAGTTGACGGAGCTTTATGCACTTTCTCTCTCTCTACTTTCACTCCCAAAAAAGAAGAACGAAAACCCTAAAAGATTAGTCGTCGTTCTGCTCAGATCGGCTCCTTCGGGGCAGATTTGAGCAGGCTACCATCAATCCCAAGCTTGTATTTACCTATTCTTTTTGGTCTTTAGTTTTCTTGGATATTTTTTTAGGTTTTCAGTTGTTGATTTGGGTTTTTCGGTTTGTTGTTGTTGTAATCTTAATGTTTGGTTTGGTACATTTTTGGTTGAAGAGGGATTCCAATCTTTTTCAGTAATAATCTCCGACCAAGGTGCTTAGTAATTTCTTCTCCAGCCTCGCAGCAATTCGTCCACTTTATCTGTTATCGGCTTTGATTTCCATTGTATCTAATTTTAGTAGTTTATAATTCCTTTTCTTTATCTCAGTTTCACTAGATAATAGGACTAGTATTTTGTATTATTTGTTTGCTTTCTTATTCCCTAACTCGAGGTTTGAAATCTTCTCTGCTATGGGGATTTTAAGATTGCATCATGCTCTTATCAGCGTTTACCACAAGATTGATGGTGTTTTTTTCCGACAGATTCTGAAGTTCCATCGTCTTCTCCGGCGTATTCATTGTTCTCTGTGGATTTTTTTTTCCAGTCAACATATTTTCAACAGTCTTGAGAATCTTCTTTTTGTTGCTTTTTGTGTTCAATATTCGAATTTCCGCATGGGTTTGGTTTGCAACTTTTGGCAGAGAAGCAATAACATCTTTTCATCAGCTTCAAATACTCCTACAGGTTTCAGATCTGCTATATTTTTTATTTATGGTGTAGAGATGATTTATGTGTCTCTTTTAGATTTAATATGTATTGTTATTATGTTTGTCCCCCTTTTTATAGTTTTACCTGTTTTAGGCTTAGAAATGATAACAAAGACAGCACCAACTCGATCAAGATTATCATCCGATTCATATTCTACTTCAACTGTTACCATATCTCCAAATCCGAGTCAGCCCGCTACTTTCCACTATAGACACCTAAAGACCGATTCAGACTACCACAGATACTTGACACATTTTGGTTACCACTTGAGACACTCTGGTTACGTTTTGGATACTATTACTATTAGTTGGATCATAGTTACCTTGATTGCATTAGGAAATCTAAACTTTAAAAACTCCAGTTCATGTTGTTTACATGATCTGAGGAACATTGGGTTGGATTCTATCCAGTCATTGCTTTGTGATTTGACACATTTGACACATTCTGAAGGGATAGATTTGATAGGCAAGATTTCATATTTGGCCTTGAACAAACCCTATATTTTTGTTTGGTCCTCTCCTTTTGAATTGTATTATAGTATATACAGGTTGGTCCTATTGGATTCTTTACTTGATTTTTATTTTACGGTTTTTTGGTTCAACTACTTATCAACTCCTTATGATTTAATATGTGTTTGTCAGATTTTTCTCTCTTTTTTTCTTTGTTTTTCCTTTAATATTTTACACGAAAACGGAAATATAATCTTAACTTCCAGATTTTTTATATATTTGATAATGAGATAATGGAACATGGAAGTTTAAATATTTTTTGAAAATATGTCAAGAAAATCAACTGGATGGACATGATACTATTATTTTTTTGCATAACATGATACAAACTATCCAATGACATGTTTTTCCAACACCCATTAGATGACAATTTTAAAATGAACAAACTTCAACAAAGTATTGTGCCCATCAATTCGGTTAAAACATTTGAAGGCATGGGATTTTTAACTATTCTTCTTTTATTTACCTTTTACAATATATTCTACTCAATTGTATTTTAAAATTGTGTCTCGTTTATATATCTTGATTGTTATTAACATTTTAGTTAGCCATATTATGTTTGTTACAAACTAAACTTGATGTCATCTTCATTTTATGTGATTTCATAATCGAAATAGTTATACCTTTTCATTCGTATCAAGTAATTGTATATCAACAATTTTCTACAACAATTCCTTTCTTTTGTTGTTTCCTACATCAATACGTACCAAATGTTACCAATTTTCTTATTCTAAAAAAAAACATAAGTATTACATCGGGTCTAAGTTACTATATCCAAAATACTCCGTTCAATTCAAACTCATATGAAGTGACTATTTGCCAAGGGTGGTCAATGTAAATGTATCCCTTTCATGTAATAATAATAACAACACGTCAATTTTTTTCAAGGCATCCGATCATCTTAGATATCACCTTCTTCTCACATACAATAGCAATTGAAGAAGGATAAATCTTGACCACTTTTACATAGGCGAGTTAGCCAAACCATGTTTTGCAATTGTCTTACGTGAAAATTATTGTTAATCCATATTTTAGTCGATCGTAATTAGTCCTATAGAAAGTTAATCTTAAAATTTTGACCTTATCTCTTGACCAAATTATTGTAGTATTCTCGGTCATGGGTCTATTTAATATTTAATATTGATCATTTGATATTGTTGATTTCTCATCAAGGCCCTAAAACATGACGAAACATTTTCAAATATTTTAGAATGCTTCATTTTTAAGGTTTTATATCGAAGATCCTAAACATGGCTGAACTCCACTAAGCCAACGGCTCTTTGCTGTTTATTTGCATATATTTAATATATATTAGATGCCCACCCATTATAAGGACATTTTCTATGTATTTAACCATCGCTTCGTATTTAATACATGCCGAACTTTGCATCCCGAATTCCCATCTCTAAAACGAATGATACACGTATGTATGCCGTTCCAGATTACTGCCGAATCACGAACCGTTGACCGAATTTTTGACCGAATTTAGTTTTTACAAAACCGAATAATACACGTACGTATGTCGTTCCGTACGTATGCCGACTTTCGAATTGCTAACTAGGGTCTCGACCAAGAACAATAATCATTCATCCACCTAACCAGGTTTCCTGGTGATTTATATGGGTAGAGTTGTAAATTGGGACGGGCCAGCACCTTTATGGCATATCACATCACAACATGTTAAAATTCGAGCCTAGCACGGGCACAACACATTTATTTAATCTGTTGTGTTGTGCCAGACAAATAGGCACATCAGCACAGCACGCGGCACGTGTTACCACGTGGCACAACACGGCACGCGTTACCACGTGGCACAACACGGCACGCGAAGAAAGCTTGTCACGTCATGCGTAAAATACTACACAATACATCACATTTGATGCATATTTCACAAAAGAATCATTGTTTTAGCCAATTTCTGACATTTTATTTTCGTTATACTAATTTATTTCTGTAATAATACATGTACTAACTAAAATATCTCAAAAAATATTTATTTTGGAAAACATAAAATAAGTGTGCTAGCACAGCACGACACAACACGTTTATTTTTCTAGCACAGATCAGCACGGCACGCCATTTAGCTCAACACAGCACGTCTGAATCTCTGGCACAACACGCAACACGCTAAGTAGGTGACTTTGCGGGTTGGGTTGTGCAGGTCCGACACATTTTACACCTCTATATATGGGTGGGTACTAACACTCCAGTAGGCTACTGTTCTACATAAGACACAAATTTTGAACATGGGATCACTCAAATAATACCCCAATGCTAGTCTTGTTAGCCGTAAATATTAATAATGGGTTTTTCACCCGATTAATTCGAGAAATCTCACTAATGAACTCACTATTGCTGGAGTTTTGTTTAAGAAACTTTTCCTGGTTTGTCACCAAAAAGAAACAAGAAAACGCGTTATTTTCCTAGGCACTCTCCGGCCTGTTGAGATATGCAATTCGACTTTTCATTTGTTTATTGATTTACATTCTTTCCAAGGAAAATTACGTTCGAATGTGATTAGGAGGTATTCATGTATCGACATACAAAGGTGTGCATAGCGACGGAAGCAAGATTGAAAGTCTATATGAGCTAACTCCGTAGGATGGGCATATGCCGCATATGGGATAAGACCTTGCCCTAAACATATAGAGTGTAGCCCACACTTTTGGACCAAACTAAGTTAGTGGTTAATCTGCTTTTCTTTAACGAAAAGAAGAGAATAAAACCAAAGGCTAAAGAAAACGTATAAAAATGAAAAACATTACCAAATCTTATAGAAACAAATTGCATGAATGAAGTACGAACGTTGGTTTTCATCCCACTTTTGTGTGTGGGTTCATTCGTGCACTCGCTTTAATCAATTGTTACAATCAATAACCATTGACAAAACACTTTAGAGGAGAAGCAAGACCACCGACGAGCGGTAATGGAATTCTATTTGTTACCCAAAAGAAATACACAAAATTGGTCAAAAAGACCGAAACAGAAAATTCCTGGGTGAAATAGATTCTTAGCTTTAGATATTGTTTATATAGCTAAAAAACAGAAAAATAATGTTCATGTAGCCAAAATGAATATTTCACCCAGAATATTTTTTATGAATTAACCTGAAGAGACCAATATGTCCCTATCTTCTTCAAATGTTTACTGGGTTTGAGAAGAACATAGTAATCTGCAAAAAAAACAGAGTACGTAAAATAGAGCAAAACACTATGTTTTACAAATTAATTGCAAGCAGAACAGAGTACGTAAAACAGAGCAAAAAACAGAGTATGTAAAATAGAGTACGTAAAACAGAGCTTGTACAGAAGAGCACATAAAACAGATCTTGTGCAGCAAAAAACAGAGTAAGTAAAACAGAGCTTGTACAACATTCAACCACTGTAACTGCAAAATCCTTCCATTTTCCCTATAAGCATTTACAAGACCACATGCAGTTCACTACCTTCTCTGCCAGGCCAAGTGCTAGCAACAACTCCAGTCAAAATGGCTAAGCCTTTAACACCTTTAAGGACTGCTAAAGGCATTGATCTCCCAGGTTTCAATCGAGCAGCCTGTCCATTTAAGAGTAATTTAGTAAACTTAAATTGCCAGATAAGTTTTGAATAGTATGGATCCAACTTGAACTATTTCAAAGAATTGTTAAAATAGTGATATGCATATGCATTCCGAAAACATAACATTAACTCCCTATTTCAGAAAACATAACTATTGTGATAAAACATCTCAATATGGCAGTATAGTAAAGTCGCTACGAACTTAATTTCTAAATGGCCAAGTCTTTAGCACCTTTAAGGGCTGCTATAGGCATGGATCTCTCAGGTTTCTTCAAGAGTAACTCAGTAAACTCATATGGCCACGTAAGGTTTGAATTGCATGGATGTAACTAGATATGTCCAAGAAAATGTTTACAATAATGTTAAGCAAATGCATACGGTTTCTAGACAACACAAAGTTGTCTCACTACTTATTAGACGTGCATATTGGCCATCCTTGGCCACAACACAACCCAACAGTACATACGGTTCAGTCCAAGTTCAAGTCCGTTATAAGTGCAACAAATTCGGTGTATACAAGAAGAAGCCTGTTGTAAGTCCTATTCATATGTTGTACATAGTCCTGTAACGTCCTAGTCTTGCTGTAACTCTTCCTGTAAATTCGTGCATATTGTTCAGATTAGGTTTGATTACTTCTTATGTAATGTGTATAAATACATAATGAAATCAATCTCTGTCTACACAATTGTGAGACAATAAATTCCATAACCTAGAATCTATGATGGTATCATCTTGATCCATCCTAGGACCTGATTTTTTCACATCTTCCGCTTCTTAACTCTGTTTCTCACAATGGTGAACTCTATTGATCAAACTCCTCCATCCAGTCCAACTCAATCTGACTCAGAACCTCAACCCAATTCGTCTTCAGGCAATGTTCGCACCTTGGATCCATATGTTATTCATCCAAGCGATAATCCGGCAACAGTACTCTTTTCCCCTCTCTTGCAGGATGATAATTATGGTTCATGGGTTCGTGGGATCACAAAGGCCCTAAATGCAAAAGGCAAGCTAGGGTTTGTTGACGGATCTCTTCCTCCTCCAAAAGATGAACTGCAGTACCAATGCTGGAAACGTTGCGACGATCTCGTCGGCAGTTGGTTGCTAAACTCTTGCCAACCAGACATCAGGGCAAGCTGTTTATATTCTCCTTCCTCTCGTGCACTGTGGCAAGATTTACAGGTGAGATTTTGTATCTCCAATGCTCCTATTTTATTTCGACTAAAGTCTGCTATAGCTGCCATCAGGCAAGAATCAATGTCGGTATCTATGTACTACACCAAGATTAAAACTCTATGGGATCAATACGATTCTCTTGTTGCTGCTACCGAAGTCTGCATCTGTGGTGCTGGAAAATCTCTCCTTGAGAGACTTGAACGTGACAGAGCCATGGAGTTTCTTCAGGGTCTGCATGATCGCTTCTCTAATCTAAGAAGCCAAATCCTAATGATGGATCCTTTTCCCACTGCTCTACGTATATTCAACATGGTGCAGCAGGAGGAAGAGCAGCAGCATATCTCGGCAAGTTCTCTCCCTGCTATTGAAGCAGCAGCTCTCAATACCAACCGGCATCAACCCCAGACCTCTCGTTCAGCATCTGCACCTCACCACAAACGTCCCAGGCCACACTGTGACTTTTGTAATCGTCACGGTCACATTCGTGAACGTTGTTATCGTTTGCATGGCTTCCCTTCATCATCTTCCACAACACCTATGGCTGCAAACACTAATGCATCTCAAGAGTTTCAACCTGCTGCTATTCCAGCATTCTCAGCTGACCAATATAGTCGCCTGCTTGCTTTAATTAATCCACCAGGAGAAGATACCTCAGTTGAACCTCGAGTGAATTTCGCCGGTAAGCTTTTTAATACTTTATTTTTTGAACCCTGGTTTGTTGACAGTGGTGCTACACACCACATATGTAACTCCTTATCATATTTTACCTCATATACTCCTGTCACTAGTCTAATCCAAATGCAATTGCCTGATGGTACTCTATCAACAGTAAAACACATTGGTGAAGTTGTCTTCTCACCAACTTTAAAATTGTCAAATGTTCATCACATACCAAACTTCAAATTTAATCTCCTCTCTGTGAGTCAGTTGACTCGTGCTTTGAATTGTGTTGTCCTTCTTACACACAATTCCTTTGTTTTTCAGGACCTGCTCACGAGCAAAGTTATTGGTCGGGGTGATTTAAGTGGAGGCCTTTATCATCTTCGAGTCTCTGAATCTTTAGCATCTCCCAAAGTTTTTTTTAACAATAAGACGTCCTTTGACATATGGCACTCTCGTGTTGGACATCCTAGTTTAGAACGTTTCAGATTTCTATGTAATTCGCATGACTATATTCAGTCTTCCTTTTCAAGTACTTGTGATGTATGCCCGATGGCAAAGCAGACTCGTTTATCATTTAATAAAAATCATATTTCCTCTACTAAATGTTTTGAGCTTATACATTGTGACATATGGGGTCCCTTCTTCACAACTTCCATTACTGGTGCGAAATACTTTCTCACCATTGTTGATGATTTCTCTAGATGTACTTGGGTATATCTTATGCACACCAAGGGAGAAACTTGCAAATTTATCAAAAAAATTTCTCGTCATGTTATTACTCAGTATTCTTGCAAACTTAATACTATCTCTACTGGTAATGCTTTGCCTTATTTACCTGTATTGCAGCGTCTGCAATCGGATAATGGTTCTGAATTTTTGTCTAATGAATTTCAGACTTGGATTAAAGAAAATGGAATTCATCATCAGAGAAGCTGTGTGCATACTCCACAGCAGAACGGGATTGTTGAACGAAAGCATCGTCATTTGCTCACAGTGGCACGAGCGCTTCGTTTTCAGGCAAATTTGCCAATACTTTACTGGGGAGAATGTGTCTTAACGGCAGCTTATCTCATTAACAAAATGCCGACTCCAGTTCTTTCCAAAAGATCTCCCTATGAAGTTCTCTTAGGTACACAACCTAACTATCGCAACCTCCGTGTTTTTGGTTGTTTATGCTTTGCTAGAAATACTAATATTAAGCATAAATTCGATTCTCGAGCTAAACCGGGTGTATTTCTTGGCTATCCGTATAATCACAAAGGATACACTATATTGGATCTTGATACAAAAACTACTTATGTTTCCCGTGATGTCATTTTTCATGAAACCATCTTTCCGTTTAAAGATGCTAAAGTTGTTCATACAGATTTTTTGAAACCAGCGGTTCAAGAGGAGTATTGCTTTGATGATACTCCCATTGTTCTTCCACAGTACCCGGAAACTCACTCTCTGCCACCTCCTACTGTGGGCTCTTTACCAATTCTCGAATTCCCTATGCAGGTAAGCACCTCTCCAGTCCATTCACCAGCTGCTGTTGACTCTACTGTGGACCCTTCATTTCCAGTGCGTTCACCAGCTGTTGTGGACTTACCCACTTTTAGCACTGATATCTCTTTACCTGTTTTTCCTAGTACCTCTAGTACTTCTAGTAATGACTCACCATTACTTCCTACTGTCGAAACGTCTTCGGTTTCATTGCGTAGATCGACCAGAGATCATCGCCCACCTAATCACCTAAAGGATTATATTTGTTCGGTTAACAAATGCACTTCTAAGTCTGCATATCCAATAACGAATTATATTTGTTTTGATCAGTTTACTCCGCAACATCGTACTTTTCTTTCCTCTGTTATCTCCAATGATGAACCGCGCACATTTACGGAGGCCATGAAAAATCCAAACTGGCGTGATGCGATCGTCAACGAGCATACTGCTCTACACAATAATGATACTTTTACCATCACCACTCTTCCACCAGGCAAGTCGGCTATTGGTTGCAAATGGGTTTTTAAGATTAAATATCGCCATGATGGAACAATTGAACGATATAAGGCACGTCTTGTTGCTAAAGGTTACACACAACAAGAAGGTATTGATTTTCATGATACATTTGCTCCGGTTGCTAAGCTAGTTACTGTTCGTGTTTTATTATCTATAGCTGCCATTCATAATTGGCCTCTCCATCAGCTCGATGTTAATAACGCATTTCTACAAGGCGATCTCCTAGAAGATATTTATATGAAACTTCCTCGATTCCGGAAAAGGGTGATAATCGTGTTTACAAACTTAATAAGTCTTTATATGGACTAAATCAAGCTTCTCGACAATGGTTTGCTAAATTTTCGACTGCTTTAATTAATGCAGGTTTTGTTCAATCTCGAGCTGACTATTCCCTTTTCATTTTTCATTCAGGTGTGATCTCCATTTTTGTCTTGGTCTATGTTGATGATATTATTATCACTGGTAATAGTCATTCTGCTATTCAGGACATGATCCGTACTCTTGAATCCCAATTCTCTTTAAAGAATCTTGGTCGTTTACAATATTTCTTAGGCATTGAGGTATCTCGCTCTCCCAAAGGTATTTTTCTTTGTCAACGTAAATATATTCTTGACATTGTTAAAGATTCTGGTCTTTTAGGTGATAAGATTTCTCCATCTCCGATGGAACAACATCTTAAGCTTCTTCCGTCCTATGGTAAGCCGCTACCTGATCCTAGTGTTTATCGTCGTCTTATTGGTCGACTCCTTTATCTTCAAGTGACTCGTCCTGACATCACTTACTCTGTTAACTATTTAAGTCAATTTATGCAGCAACCTTGTTCTGATCATTTGGATGCTGCACATAGAGTAGTACGCTACCTTAAAGGCACTGTTAGCAATGGTATTTTTCTATCAGCTACTAGTTCTTTGTCTTTATCTGGATATACTGATTCTGATTGGGCAGGATTCCCAACCACTCGTCGCTCAACGACAGGTTATTTTACCATGCTCGGAGATAGTCCTATTTCTTGGAAGTCTAAGAAACAACCGACAGTTTCCCTTTCTTCCGCTGAGGCGGAATATCGAGCTCTTGCAAAGCTTACATCTGAATTTCAATGGTTACATTATTTGTTCAGTGATCTTCGTATCACTATTCAGAAACCTATTCCAATTTATTGCGACAATCAAGCCGCTATTCATATTTCTGAGAATCCAGTTTTTCACGAAAGGACTAAACATATTGAAATAGATTGTTATTTTGTACGTGAAAAACTTCTATCCGGTCTCATCAAACCTACTCATCTGCCATCAGCATTACAATTAGCTGATTTGTTCACAAAACCACTAGGAGTGGATCATTTTCGACGTCTTTCTAGCCAATGTAAAGTAAACACTTCATCATGGTGGGACAGTAAAGGCGCTGCTAACTTAATTCTTAAATCAAGGCGTTCCCATGAACAGGAAAAGTCACATTGGAACTATGAAATAAAATATCAGGTGTAAATAGGAAGTTTATATGGGTACCTGGCAGTAACTCTTCAGAGTATTACAGGACTTATAAATCTCATATTCCATGGAAATACCAATGGGCATATTCAACCACCCTCTTGTGCATGTCCAATCTGTCACGTCATGCTTAGAGATTTGGGACGCGTTGCTTATGGTGTTGACCCAAAAAATCTGTAAAGGTTCGAGTTTCTCAAAGCAATTGTCATACACCCTCTGGGGACTCCTCTCCATGAACTTAATAGGCAACAAGCACCTCCCTTTGGAGCATGCTCTACAAAATATCCCTCCACAAAACCGACAATGATGCTTGCCACGAGTAAGTGCAGTAAAGGGACAATCACACTTCATGCATTTAGTAGCAGCACTGTCTGAAACCCACTATGGTGGTTCCGCATCCAACACTTCTTTACAAGCAGCTAGAGGGTTAGGAAGCGGAGGATCACTTGGAGAGAAAACATTATGGTAAACACTATCACAAATATCCTTAACAATCAGATACTTTATTGGCGAACTGCCGTCCCACTGATCTCCAACTTCAACAAAACAATAACCATTATTAGTACTCTGACCCTTATTCTGACCAGTCAATATCGCAACAATCCCACCCAACACATTCTTCAAATTCACCTCTGGATGGGTTGTCTGCATCTGCGATGAGTTTATAGCGATACCGATCATCTTTCGCATTATCATACCATGTATTAACCAAATTCCACCAAACATAAAACTGGATGAAATAGTTTCATCTGAGTTTAATATGAGTGAAACTAAACTCAACCCGATCTAACACACAATGAAACCAGTTTCATCCTATATTAGGCATAGGTGAAGCTAAATTCAAGCCAACGTAACACTAGATCCTAGTGTAAATGTGGATGGAACCAAATTCAGTTTCATCCTAATCATTAGAATGAAACCCAGTTTAGTATAGGATGAAACCCAGTTTCATCCTTTGTTTACAATGAGTGATACCTAATTCAAAAATCATAGATTCATCCTACCTGTAGATGAAACCGGTTTTCATCCTAGTTTAAAATGGGTGAAAGCAAATTCAACCCAATTTAGTATAGGATGAAACCCAGTTTCATCCTTTGTTTACAATGAGTGATACCTAATTCAAAAATCATAGATTCATCCTACCTATAGATGAAACCGGTTTTCATCCTAGTTTAAAATGGGTGAAACCAAATTCAACACAATTTAGTATAGGATGAAATTCAGTCTCGCCATGTATGTTCAACTAAATTTTGCACAAGATAAAACCAGTTTCATCTAATTAAGATGAACAAATTTGAAATCAATTGCAATCAAAACACAATTAAGGTCAAGAAACTTACCATTTTGAGCATAGTCTTCATCCTTACCAATCGGAAAAAAACATAGTACTCTGCAATCTCAACAAAAAACATAGTAACACCCTAATTTGAGAAATTGCAGAGTACTAATTTCCTATCTTCTGAAATCGAATTAATATAAAACCCTGATTAGAGAAATTTAATTAAATTACACACACAGAAAACCCATTTTGATGGTGGTGTTGCTAGTTTGATATTGATGTCGACGGTGGTGTTGGTATTGGTGATTATATGGAGGAGATAGAGACGGTGATGTTACTGGTTTGATATTGGTGACGGCGTATAAAGAAGATGATGTACTTGTTGTTTGGTAATGGAGAAGATGAGGTGCACAAGCTGATGGAGAAAGAAGATGAGGTGTAGAAGCTGATGGAGAAAGAGAGCTTAGTTTTTCAGATCTAGTTTATGTGGAGTGACGGAGAAGAAGATATTAGATACCGTGATTCAAAGTGGAAATTTAGTCACAAGACGTTAAAAAGTTGCTCTGTCCATTTGACCTAGACCAAATTCTTACCCGTCCATTTGTCCCAGGAAAAGAACATTTTTGGCTATATAGCCCATTTTCTGAAAGGAATAAAGCAACAAACAGAAAGAATAAGCAAACGACTTTGTAATTTGGGCGTGTTACAAAGAAATCATTTAATAGATAAGATCTTAAATACAATAAAAACCATCCTGTTACTGTAAAATTTTAACCATCCTCTTTCTTTACTAACAAGTGAAGTCAGTTTGTGCCAAATTACAGTTGATCTGATACGAAGATTGATCAATGACATAATACACCTAAACTATAGACAATTGGGAAAAGAATGTTTCCTTCCATTCCTTACTAACACTAAATTACATTTGAGAACTCGTAAATGCCTAAAGCCTTGTAAAATAGCTCAAATAAAGTGCGCTATTTAACAACAGATAATCTTGAAATTACACTGTAGTATATTTCTTGTATAAACATGTAGCCCAGCTCTAACCCCGACTCGATATCTCAAAAGTAGCCAAGCACAACACTGGAGAAGATAAAAATTGGCATCCATAAGGAATCATATAATTCTTCAAATTTACAACGAAAAATCAGTGGAGATAGTAGCCGAAGAACTTCTCGGTGAAGCATGTTTAAACATAACCGTGGCAAAAATGCTTGATTTTCTTCTTTCGTGTTCTTTCACTAGAACTCCTGCAAATTCATCTAGTTTCTCCATATTTGTCGTCGCCACCAATTTCTTCCCTCGGAAAAGTACCGATTCAACATTCTTTTGTTTAAGCATTGCCTCTGAAACTTCCAATAACTTTCTCCCATCCATTGACATTGTAGTTGGACTCTTCCTGAGCGGTGTTTTTTGGGGACTATTGATGCCATTGTTTCCTTGAATTCGCACGTAATTCTCCATTCTGTATTCTCCGAATGCCATCGAAACAGCTTGGTCAACCTATATAACATGAGCCAAAGAACACATTTAGAACATTTTAACAATATCATCTAAACGGTAATTTTGTCACTAGAAAATAACGGTAGTTAAAGTAAAACGGTTTTATAGGATATTTTAGTCATTTCAAAATAACCGTTGTTTAATCATCGTGTTTTAACTTAAACTGTCAGCTAAAAGAATTGATAGTTACTGTGTCGGAAGCCCCTTCTCCGGCAATTTTCAGAAATCCGGCGGAAGAAAGTTTAAGATCCGCATCAGATTCGCCGTTTCCCAAAGAAACAACCAATAAATCCTCAACACTGTCACAATACGGAAACTCCTGTTTATTGTTTAGCACATGCGTAATTGCCGCAGCAGTTGGATTATTCATCGCCAAACCACCATCAACGGCCAATATCTTAGTTTTCTTGTCAACTGATTTCATCTCAAAACCTCCATTTACAGTTAAATCTGAAGATGTAGCGACGCAAATTTCCCTCATCTTGAAGTCATAACCGTCGTTTTCTAAACCGTCGGCTCTTGAAAACAGAAACGTTGCTCTTGTTTTTAGATCAAAACAAGGAATCAAAACTGGTTTTAACGTGTCTTTCAAAGTACATTCACCGAAAATCTGTCGGAAAATTTTCTCCAATTTCGCCGATGACCGAAACATCTTCCCGAACATCCCCCCGGTGGAGTTATCCGAATTGTTCAACCGTTTACGGTTTTTCACGAGAAACTGCAACGCTTCATTAGCTTTTAGCAACGGTCTTCCATCTTTGCCGCGGGTGAACAACAAAGCGATGAGAATTCCACCAATTCCTGAACCGGAAGCAACATCAAAGTAATCAGCAACACGAGCATCTGAATTCTTTGTTATCTTCATGAGCCTGGATTCTAAGTGACATAAAGATTTTGCAGCGAGAATTCCGTCTGTTGAACCGACACCGTCAATTGAGAGTACACGAACTTTGCCCACATCGTGTTTGTTGGCTTTTAGTGTCTCGACTAAATCTTCCACTGGTAATTTTGAGTTGGTTTGTTTAGAATCGAAGAGAAATTTGTTTTCAAGGATTGAAAAGATGTCGTTGGTGAGTTTGTCGATGTCGAAGTGGTTTGATGATGAGTCGCTCATCATTGGTGAATACACTTCTGCCATTGTTGTAAAACAAAATTTCTGAAATTTGAGCTTTTTTGGTGATGGGTTTGAAATTTTAAAGGGGCAGAGATGAATGTGGTGACGATGATGATGAGAGAAATGAGTTAGATGTGGTTTATTATATAAGTGGGGAATTTGAAGATGAGCGTACTTTTAGTACGTGGAGTTTACGCGCATTTTAGATTGGAGGGTATTAAACGGCGCCTTCAGTTGTTCGTTTTTTTATTGTTTAACTAGAATTATTGGCTGATTTTTTTTTAGTGCTCTGACCTGATTGTCGCAACTGCGCAGTCTTGTGTTTTGTTTCATGCATTTTGCAACATATTCCGTGCAGAATATTTTATTGTACAATTTATCTAGAAAATTCAACCAACTAAAACTTGTCTCAGCCTCTTTGTCTAGAGTGTAATTTTACTAATTTGACTGTGGAGATGAGATTCTGTAAAACAAATTACTCTTTGTGTCATAGTGTTGTTGGAAGATGCAGGAAGGTTTGGAATATAATCCATTATGTTATCATCTAGAACGTACGGAGGAAATGTAATTCTTGATTGTATAATTCCTTAGGTTTTGACTTCAGACTGCGTGTAAAATGGCAACAGTGTATTTGGTCGTTATGTTACAAGGTAAACATGTGTGAACGACATGATTAAAACATAAAATTTGGAAATCCCTTTGTTAATGGAAAAGCTTTTTCTTTAATTTGTTAGTGTTTGGTTGGTTGTTGGGTCTAGAAATGGAAAGGAAAGAAACAAGAAAGTGAGACTAAACAAAGAAAGAGATATGAAAAGGGATTAGATGCTTGTTGCTGGATAACGTTTGAAATTAGTTTAAGGATTATTCTAATTAACCTCATTAGTGGAAGAAATAGTATTTAAGAAGTTTGTCTTTGTTATTGTAGTTCGACTTTGAATTCAAATTGAACTTTAGTTCAATGTTTTAAACACTTTAGGATTACAATAAACCTTTTTTTATTTTTTCTAAAGAGAGGCAAAAGAATACATGCCGGCAACGTCGTTTTTCGCTTTCCTATATTTGATTATGGAGACTCGGGGATAGTGCAACAAATTGTCTGTGATTCATACAAGTTCGCAATTTCAAATATCTGAACGGCAACTTCATCTATATCTGATCACAATTTTCTTTATCATTTATGACTTTTCCTTTTAACTGTTAATTTTCAGAAATTAATTTTGAAAAGATTATAGCAGTGAAATTATACGCCTCAGATTTTACGCATTTTTTAAGAGAGTATGCTAAGACAAACATATCAATAAAAAGTTTACTTCAAACTTATCTTTATTTCTTTAGAGGTTCTCGGATATCTCTTATCAACAAGTGATGGTTAATTGGAAAGATTTTTATTTTAAGCTTCCGTAATTCCATTGTTTTGTGTTTAGTGTAGCATTTGTAGTTTCGCTTTGCTTCTGTAGTACAGTTTTTTTTCTTTTCTTCTTCATATATTCCACCTTGGGTATATTGTGTACGTTTTTTTTTTTAATCTAATATAAAAAAATTTATCGATCAAAAAAAAAATAAAAAATACTTGTCTTTATTTAGATCTTATATATAAAAGAGATAAAAAGAAATGATGTCGATTTTTTTTTTTTTTTTGTCAATCAAAAAATTTCAATTCATTCAAATCAAAACGTGATTACATGATCGCTTACAAGAATAACAAAAACATCAAGGTACAAGATAATAAAACCCCTAATACAAATAAAAATATCAATTACAATTACACCGCGAAGAGAAAGAGCCATATACCGTAAAGATACCCAATTTTTGTAAATGTAGTAGGGAAAGGTGATGGTATAATCCGGAATCGATTCCGACCATTTAATCATATTTTCTTCTTCTTCAATAAGAGATACTCCTGTAAGAAAGGAGTTATTTGCATAAAATCTTGTAGATCCAAACGAACCCGGATGCCTTGAATCCCTTATATTGAATATAGATTCTAAGCAATACCGAATTGGATTGTTGATGTTCTTGAATCGAGAATAGCAAGTCACGAACCCACAATCAAGGTTTAAAGCGAAGAAAAACTCGCCCCAAATGGCGAAGAAAAATCGCTCCAAATAGCTAAAAAATATGTCAAATCACATCAAAAACAAAAAAAATTTACTTTATTTAATTAAAACTTGAAAAGAAAAAGAAATCTTGCTCAGATCTGATCCAAAAAAAATCAAATCTGAGCAAGAAATTAATGGAGAATAAGAGGAGAGATGCCGTTATTATAAGACCCCATGAAAATAACCGTATTAACGAGTCTTTCCACAAAGGGTAAAGGGGGTAAAATAGGTGATGGCTTAGGTGCAGATTATAAATGACCCAACCGTACATATGTCCTCTTTATTCTTACAGTAAATAGTCAGTCAAGGGACCCATTCAGAAAAGAAATTGAGTCTGACTCTATTACCCCATCATCATCACATCAAAAAAAAGTTTAAGTCAGATCTCATCATAAAGTACTCGACGGTCCATATTTCATGATTTTGTCTCTCAATTTAATTCCGTCGGTAACACGGTGTGGGTAGCGGGGCGGCAAGTAAACCACACGATTTGGTCAATGTGAAGTGTGAACCGATGGTTAAAACGATACTCAAAATGGTAAAAAAAACATGATTCACCGTACCCGCCGTACAAAATGGTAAAAAAAAGAAAGAAACATAAAATCTAATGTTAGATCTCTGACACACGTGTGGTAGTCCCCCATTCCAATTGGGAGCTAAACCGTCACATGGAACATGATTCACCGTACCCGCCGTCAGTGAGCATTCCCCTTGTACCCTCGGCTATCTGCCGTCAATGACCATTCCCCTTTTTCTTTGTATACAAAGAGCATCACTGCTCCATCACCAGATTCATCTGAACACCTATGCAAGATTCTAATTCATTACTTTCGTAAGTGAATTTTTTATTTCTTTTTAGTGATGTTATTTTCTTTTCTTTTTTTCTTAGTGGTATTTTTTTTTTCTTTTTTCTTTTTGTTTCATAAGATTGGGTTTAGATTCAGTTTAGTAATTAAAGTTATTATTTGAGACAACTTCGTGTTTGATTGTTTAATTGTATACATGTTTTGTTAATTAGGACTGGAGATTCACGAGGATTTCATTCGGTTTAAATGTCTAGGTGAATCTTCAAAAGCTGTTAGAAAGCTTGATAGTTAGTTTCATGTTTCCGCTCGGAGCTTTGAGGTTTGATTGCTTTGAATAGTTTTTCTTAGGATTTGATGTTGTTTTTGTGTGTACTTGTAAGAAGGAATGTTGATGGAAGGGATATTAATATTATGGTTCAATTTGCAAATTACGGTCCCAATGCTGAACGAATGTAAGCAAAAAATCCATATCTGAGTCAGGTCTGATTTATTGTTATTGTTCTGCTTTGCCCCTTGCAGTATAAATTGCCTCTTATTTTTACGGAAAATACAGATATGCTCAAATTTGTCGGATAACCAAAACCGTTAGGTTCAAAACCTAACCGAGTCCTTTTAAAATCGAACCAAACCGAGTAAGCTAAATGGTTTAATTGGTTTTTAAAACTAGAAAACCGAATACTTCGGCTTCAGCTTTATTTTTGTCAATAACCATATTGAACCGAACCATGTGTAGCCCTACCAACTTGAACCTAAGATGGAGACTAGGAATATTTGAATGCCGGACTTCACAGGGTACTACAAGGATCTTACCACTAGTTGGATACCGAAATACGTTTTGCTCATGTGCTGTTCGAATATTTTGACCTACGAGCATCATAAACTAACTATTTAGAGATACGAAAGTTATTCAACCAATCTAGTTAATTTGGAAAAATTCTTCATCCGGAAAATGTTGTTGTAAATATTATTACAATTAACCATATAGTATATATTTAAAATGATTATCGTGATATTATTAGATCAAAAATGTTAAAGTAGTACAAGAGTAAAACGGATTCTATGAACATAATCTAAACTCAAAGCTATGAATAGCTAATTTTTTTTATTTTTATTTTTTTGCCCAATCTAGATGGTAATTTTTTTAAAAAAATTTATCAAGATCTTACACAAAAAGCCATGAATAGCTAATGAATGGTTGATATAATCCGAAATAATTCCCATAAATAGCTTAATGTGCCTTAGTGGTGTTTGGTGTAAAAAACCAATACATACATCCCAATCTATCGATATAGATATATTGCATTGATCAAAGAAAAATAAAAATAGAAAGAAGACAAGAGAAGATATACAACAAATAATCATGGAATCTAGACCCACCATCATCAAATTTACACCGCTCCGAAACAAAAATGAAAAAGTTCATCAGAGAAATGCAGATCTAAAATTAAACAGAAATTCAAATAATAACATATATAAAAATAATAAAATAAAAATAGATGTAAATGGCGCAAGTGTGCAACTTGAACAAAACAAAGTATCGGACATTAAAATGAGGACCCAAAAAATACCAACATTATGTATTTCCCTCTTTGGATTCCAACACAAATGCCCCTCTCATTAGATCCACCGACTATTCAAATAAATTCTTGTCCTTTTTCTTTTTTGATAAATTTAATTCAAAATCTGGTAGTCATTTCCAAAATATCCTGTCTCTTTAGAACTATTAATTTCCGAAATATCCTGTTTCCTTTTTTCCTTTAGAACGATTTTAGGAAAATTTAGGAGCCCTTTATTTTTAACAGTTGGTAGCCGCTAAATGATTAAATTTAGTATCTAAATTTTGTAATTTTGCAAGCACGTATTCACGTCGGAACTTTTGTTGAGTAAAGAAAATAAAGAAGAATTAATTGGGGGATATGAGAATTAATTGGGGGATATGAATTACTTCCCCCAACCCATGGTGTGTGCTAAAGGGTGACTTTTGGTTATGAATATACTAAAATATCCTTCCCTCAAAATAAAAAAAAAATTAAAATCAAAAAACAAAATCATATCCCCCATTTCCATCTCCACTTCTTCCCTCAAAATAAAAATTTAAAATTTAAAATCAAAAATCTAAATCATATCCCTCATTTCCATCTCCACTTCTTATTAATCTTATTTAGGGTAGTGTTTTGAAACCCAAATATTCTCCATTCCCTTTCAAATTCTAAACTCTCTCCACTCTATATCAAATTCTCTTCACCTCACTTTGGAACGAATTTTTTTTTTATTCTAAGTGATGAAGATCATCTTGAAAAGTGATGATGACCATCTTTTAGGAATTGATGAAGACCATCTTGATCTTAGTGTTCCAAGCATATGGTCATTATCAATTCGACATGGTCTTAAATCACTTCCATTTTGAATTTTCATGTCTTTAAAAAGCTTGAGAATAGGCATGGTCGGTTGATATGAAGACCATCTTGGGTATTTTTCGACATAGTTTTCATATTTATTTCCTATCTTTGGGAAAACAATCTGCAACATGGTATTCATATCAACTTACCATGCCTACACTTTTTTAAAGCCGAGAAAAATTCAAAATGGAAGTGAGGAATACCATCGAAGATTGATGAAGACCATATCTTGGAACCACGATGACAGCATGCCCGATAATTTCCTATCAATGCGGTAGTCAAGTGAAAAAAAAATCAACATTCCGGATACTTTTCATTACATTCCCAAGACAGGTATTTAAGCAAAATACTATCTTGGGACAGAATCTGCACGCTCAGAAAAACTATTACCATGCCAAATTTTTGTTCAAAACCAAAAAAAAATCAACATTGAAGATCAAAACCATAAAAAAATCGTAACGAAGCTCGCGCCCCCCCCTAACCCCGGATAGTGGCAAACAATTTATGAACATTTCCAACAATTAGGCATGAGTTTTTGGTTGAATACCATCACAGGCACCAAGCTTTTTATTTCTGCAACAATGGTGGATTCAAAGAAAAAAATCAATTTTTCAACCTCTTATTATCACTAATTATCTCATCACAATCATCTTCCCATTTTCAAAAAAAGAAATTCCTCTCAAATATTTTTCCTCCTTCTCTCACCCAAACACAAATAAAAATACACACTAATTTATCCCCCAAATACTTAACATTTTACTAATTATACTTAATCACTAATCCTAATTAGTGGGGGCTAGGTTAGGAATTAAAAAAATAATTACATAGGGGGTCACCCAGAATTGCTATTGGGACTCCTATTTTGTCCCGTAGCTATATCCCCCAATTAATTCTTCAAAATAAAGGGTGTTTAAATTATTATGAAGATGTGGAATATAAATAATTAAATATGAGGGAGGAATCATAGATACTCTTAGATGGACAAAATCGGACAAGATTTGTGACATTTTTTTCGGCAAACTCAAACGACAATGAATTTAAGTTTAATATTTTATTGATATGTTTCTATTATAAGACTTTACATTCCTACCAAAAATGAATGCAATTCGAGATAAAAAAACCTGACCATCTACCGATCTTAATTTCAATCGTTAGTTTTGAACTGCTGAAATTCAAAGGGGTAGATGGTGGTTTTATACATCTCGAATTGTGATCATTTTTTGTAGGAATATACAGTCTTATAAGAAGAATATACCATCAAAATATTAGACTTCAATTCATTATCGTTTGAGTTTGCCAGAAAAAATGACGCAAATCTTGTTCGACCTTTTCCATCTAAGAATGTCCATGAATCCTCCCTCTATAAATATTTGGTGTTGTGCTCATCTTACCCAACATTAAGATAAGTAAAAAGGGTTTAAATTATTTGTTCATTTTATTATTTAGGTTCTTTTTATGAATAAAAATGATTTTTTTTTACTGAAGTTTCACGATTCCCGATAGCCAATCATTCCGGCAAACAAAACATATAACTCTTCGTGGTAGGTTTTGGAGAAAAAAGAAAAGAAAAACTTAGCGTTATAACACTTTTGCCACAGAATAACAATTTTTCTCAAAACGATACTCCCTCCATCCACTTTTAAGAGTCCGCTTTGACTTTGTCAAGATATTAAGGAAATCCTATAAAATGTCACGACTATCCCTTGACTAGCCTATTTAATATTAAGTTATTACCAATATTATGTTATAAACGTCAGTTTATTATATAGATGTCCACTTTAGTGAAACCCTATTACTTGGGAACCAAGTATGTAAACTCTATAAATAGAGTCCTAACCCTTTGTGTTTTATACTAATGAATAGAATTTCTCCCTTCTTCTTCCCCTCTATTTTGTGTCTTTTGTTCTTTGTCTTCTATATCACAACACGTTATCAGCCACGTTGCTCTACCGATAGACTCTCTACATTGAGCCACATGGATCACAAAGAGAATTGATTAAGCTTTCTTCCACACACGACATGGAGGGATATTTCTTAACCTTTAACCTTTTTTTTATTAATTTTGTATGTTCCAGTTCTGTTTGATTCATATTAACCTGTTAGCTAACTCTTATTTTGTCCTTATGGTTTGGTTTTAGTTGGATTGAATCATTAGGTTCTGGTTTATCTTAATCGGAGTGCATGAGATTGAGCACCATATTTGACGACCTACTCGTCATTATAAAAGATGTGTGAAGGGTCCGTTGAGTGAGACTACCGTGGATGGAGTTTGTGCTTTGTGGTTACAAAGATCCACATGTACGTTTTCATAAAGGATACGAGGAGCAAATAAACTACCATCGACGGCTGTCAAGCACTATGCATTAAAATCTCAACGGTATTTTCCTTTTGATTATTAATATTTTCCTTTTATAATTTTTTACATACTGTATTAAGTTGTATTATTATATAGGGTGATCAATCTTTCTCAAGTACAATTGGTCTCCTTTCTTTTCTAATTTTTTTCATAGAGAAAGAAAAAATATTTTACAATTTCTATTTCTTTAATGAAATTGTAATCACCAAAGATGGGTGTTATCACAATAGAATTACCTTTATGGTAAATAATCATGTGCATGGTTGAAAAACCTCCGGCCAATTAATTTGGTATCTTTATCCATTTGGATTTAGATCATGTGATTTTATCTATGGTTTCTATTTCTTTACAAGAAACCATACATCGACGGCAAAAGTGGATTTTTCCATTGTGAATTTGTGATGAAAGAAACGACGATTTTTTTTTATTTCGTAGTTACAAATTTGGTAAATCGTAGAAACTAATCGATGTTGATTTTCTCCATCGCTTCTTTAAGATGAGAGAAAATATATTGTCATATTTTTTAAATTTTGCCAATATGGTGTGCTTTCGAAAACGAACTTGCACCATCAAATATGGTTTTACTAAATAATAAACTATTGACTTCTATTTCTCTAAGAAAACCATTCATCAACCACAAAGTGGATTTTCTCTAAAAATCATAACGATAATGATTTCTATATTTTCTCAAAGAAATCAATTAGCCAATTAAGTTTGATTTTTCCCTATCAATCTTAAAGGGATGTAGCCATAAAATATTGTTATTACAAATACCAAACGAGGAATTGTTGCATTCCTTGGGGATATTGAGAAATTATTGTTTCATCATGATAATCTCCAAAATTCGGACTATTCCACTTGTTGTTGGAACACCAAAGGACACATAAGATCAAAGGGTGCACCCGGCTTGTTATCTATATCATTAGTCCTTGTTGTGACTATATCGATCTTGATATAATTTTCTTTTGATAAAGAAGTGTCCATAATTTCATTCTAGTTCATTATCTCGTTGATCCTTGAGGTCATGAAATTATTTTGGAGTTTTATTTGTATATTTTGGTTGTAACTAATAAAATCCATGGTTGATCTTTAATTTGTATAAACTACAATATTTGTGGACATTTTTTTTATGGCTCTTGGAATCAATTATCTCTTGTCCCACCTTGTATTGTTAACATCCAAAATTATTATAAGTATATGTCCTCGAATTAATCGGATAATACTTTACGAAATTTGTTTTCGTTTTTATAAGATGAAAATATTTCCGCCATAATCAGGGGGAGACTATACACTACCAGCAAAAGTTGGTGTTAATTAACTTGAATGTTATATCAGTTTCTCTCCCATCATGATCAAATTGAAAAAAAAGGCTGCCATTGACTAGGCGTGAAATATCATATTTGCTTTTGCATAAGCGTTTACCTCTTTAAGAGGAAAATCCAATCACATCTTGAAAAATAAGTAGCGTTCTATAATAGGCTACTGGTAGTGCTCCAATTGAGTGTACCAAAAACACGATTTGCATTCTCAAAGTTATTATCTCCTCAATTGAATAAGAGGAGATTATAATGCCCGCGGGTGCTGGTACCAGTAATTCTATGAATTTTTCAAGATATGCATACATTTGAGAATTTTGTGGGATCATAGTTAGTTAACATTGTTGAATATTCATATCTAGTAGCTACTGAAATAAATGATGGTGGTTTTCAACCCCTCTGCAAAGGAATATCGACACATGTGATTGGTTGGCATACAATCCAATTAGGTTGGATTAATTTCTCAGTTAACGCAATTTTGGATCCAAGACTTAACACTTTAAATTTCCAAGCTTATTAATTAAAGGTTGGTATAGTCATATTGCGTATTAAGAGAAATAAGTCGTTTTAAGAGCGACTGAGGGTTATAAGTTCAAACCCGAGGATTGGATTAATACTATATCGTTCTCCCTATATGATGCATTTTTCGTGGTAGTCTTGAAGGACTCGTATTGCATTCACACAAGTGATTTTCTTGGAGAACATATTCAAATTTGTATTCTTTAGAGGATTCAAATTATATTTAGGCAGCCACTTGACTCGATTATGTCAGGTTTAACAATCCTATATGTGTTTTTATAAGTTAGTTACCAAACCGAAAATCCGGATTAATTAGTTAATGATATCATCTTTATATATAGGTCTCTTGGGGAGTCCATAAAAACACAAAAATCCACCCTTTGGTAGCATAAATTCTATTTTCTTAAATCTGCAGTTGGAATTATGCTAGCTTAAACTCTTCTTTAAGATAGACTAGAGTTATTATTTTGATGCTTTTCTTTTTTAAAACTCATATATTTGGGTTAGCATCCATATTTACGTCAAAAGTTGTACTCTTTTCCCTTCGTTTCAGGTTTTATCCCATGTGGTTTTCCTGACAAGGTTTTAACGAGGCAACATCTCATTGACGTTTGATTTTCTTTCAAAAATGTTGATATTTGTGCTCTTTTTCCTTCGTCCAATTTTTTTTCCCATTGGGTTTTATTGGCAAGGTTTTAGTGAGTCAATTTATTCAACATGGTGGTCATCCAAGGGGGAGTTTTATAATTTTGGTTATTTGATGGATTCCCACCATTAACTAGGTCATTATGTTTTATTAGACCACATCAACATAAGAACCCTTAGGAATTTGGATATCAATATGATCCATATATAGTATGATCACAAACTTTACTCACCTATGGTACATAACTGCATATTGGCACTTTGTTGATGAAACTACATCAACTACTTTTTCAAATCATCTCCGAGAAGCTAGGAATCCAAGAAGCAAGTCCTCAATGTACTTAAGGAAGCGTGAAGACTTGAGAACACTACCATTAGAAGACTAACACAAAAGAAGACTTCATCAACTTGGAAATTTTTCACGAAAGCATTGTTATCTCCAGCATTCAAGAAATTCGTTCATCGAAATTGGGAAGTGTCGACTCGAAGATTTGCAAGCCAAGATTTAACTTAAGTACTTATCAGGGGGAGCATCATAGTAAAATGTATTTTACTGGACTATCACGTTGTACTCTTTTTCCTTCGTCAAGGTTTTATCCCACTGGGTTTTCCTTATCAAGGTTTTAATGAGACAACATATGAATGTCCAACTCTGTTCTAAGTTTTCTCACAATTGTACTCTTTTCCCTTCGATCAGGTTTTGTCCCTTTTGGGTTTTCCTGACAAAGGTTTTAACGAGACAATTTGCTTAGATACAGTGGTCATCTAGGGGGAGTGTTATAAACGGCAGTTTATTATATAGATGCCCACTTTAGTGGAACCCTATTACTTGGGAACCAAGTATGTAAACTCTATAAATAGAGTCCTAACCCTTTGTATTTTATACTAATGAATAGAATTTCTCCCTTCTTCTTCCCCTCTATTTTGTGTCTTTTGTTCTTTGTCTTCTATATCACAACATATTAAAATTATTAGTGTTAAAAATTCTAATTTGGATAGTATTATTGTTTTAGGAAATATTGTAAAGAAATAAAAACAAACTTATACTCCAAAATTTAAGAATTTTTTATTTCCTCCATTTGATTTTGGTTTCCCTCACCAAAACTTTGGAGCCTTTGGAATTTTTATTTGAGAGGGAAAAAAAATGAAATTATAGATTATTTCCTCTTCAAATATACTCTACTATGAATTTGAGATTTTGTCATAATTTTTATTGATTTTTTTGCCATGTATATAGCCATGTTAACTCGTACCCATAATCAATTACTCATAAATGTTTTTATTTAAAAAAGGAATGTCAATTAATATAAAAAAAATATTGAATGGATTTTTTCCTTATATATGGTGATGATATTTATGATTTCGAATTAAGTTTATATTAAAAATTATTTTATAATTATAAAAGAGAAAGAATATATTTGATGGACAGACCAAATATCTATATAAAAGAGAAAGAGTATATTTGATGGAAAAGTATGTCTATAAACAGAGCGGACAGATAAAAATGGACAAAATAGAAATTAGGACAGATAAAAATGGACAGAGGGAATACTAAATAATAGGATTTTTGTTGTTCAGCTTTTGGTCCGTCTAGCCATTGGGTTTGAAACTGAGCTCTACTGACATATGGTTACGGCTAATGTTATCCCACATTGCAAGTAAAATTCTACGTTTGATTTCTCTCGATAAACATAGAAGATTAATAATATAAAAGTTAGAGTTTACTAGTATGGGGGTTTTCATTTCACCCATTCACTGTATGGAGATAATAAAATTCAACACTGGATCTATCTCCCCTTTCGATCTCTTTCTTTTTGATGAAGAAGCATAAGTTCATAACTATAAGTCGGACCACAAACCCTAACAATGAAACATCAAGGATTAGTCTCAATCTACCTTTTCGTTATGAGTAGTAATAAAACTAAATGAACTAATCTTGGGACCTTATGATGGCAACCATTAACATTTAAGGTTGAGCAAATAGTGATTATTTTAGACCTAGCTAGTGGCCAAGTCGAAATCATGCATACTTTCCATCTAGTAGTGTTCCAAATTAATTCTTGGAGCAGCACAACGATTGAATAAAAATCAAAAGCATTAGAGTTAGGCCGGAGCGGGGTCCTAGGGTTATGACATCCCCGCAAAATGTTGGTTGCGGATTATGAGTCGTCGCTGTCCGTTCTTGGAGTAATGAGACTCATAACTTGTCCTTACACCGCCAATACGTGTCTGTCCGTGGATCATGTGTCGTCGTTGTCTGAACTCGGAGTAATGAGACTCGTAAGTTGTCCGTATCGGGGTCTCTGGTGCAGAAATTCTCAAGTGTCGTTGTTAACTTTTTGGTAGGGTCTTAATTTGCCAAGGCTTTAACATTACCTTCTACGTAGATATATACCAATTGAGAAAGGTAAAGAAAACGTTGTTCATGTGTTCCTTTTTGTACTCGTAAAATTTACTTTCTTATTTCCCACACCGAACCGAAAAATAACTTCTTGAAAGATTAGATCTTAAAATGAAAAAGGAAAATGAGCACATTTTGAGTGTCATTGGCTTAGTGAGAGTGTCCGTCCTAAAAAAAAAGCATTGTGGAAGTGGCTCGCAAGGGTATATAAGAAATTCGAATTTTGGAGAAATTGGTTTTGACAATATTTGAATCGCAGACCGTGGAGATACACACGTCGTCCAAATATCATTATAAACCCAAAATCTTGTTTAAGTAGGACGTTAGGTAGCCTTACTTGAGCTAGCATTATTGGATAACCCATTATTTGTTTGTTAAGTAAGTTTCTGCCAGTTAATCAAGGTTGATTAGAGCTTAGTTTTTCCTCATTATTGTTAATTAAAGATTACTTAAATTTTATAGTCTGAGGTTATAGATAAGTAGAGTAACCAACTTCTTGTACCTACAAGTATGGGCTGGATTAAAAACAAAAATCATAAGAATGTATATTTTTGTCTCTGAATCTATTGATGATTGATGATCACAGTATATGCAGTGTACCAAAAAATATATGTTAGGTCAATATGATTTTGGCCGTACATGGATAAAATATTGTACACGTAACAACTTAGAAACTATCATATTATATAATACGTTACATTCCATGAACATAAGCTGTCACAAACTTTAAAAATTGTTTGAATAAAAGGAGTCAAATAGCTTTAGTTAGGTTACATCATTCGTGCAATGTATCTACTGTAATCCTTAATCTTCAAAAGATTTTATTGGATCATCATCGAGTTTGTTTTAGCTCTCATTCTCTTGAAAAGACTAACCAAGTTTCTTGGAAAGAACCTGAATTTTAGAATGCCAACTAGGGTTGGTGCTTTTAAGTATGTCAAACGATGATGAAAAGAAAAAAACAAATCTCGGATGTCTAAGGGGTTACCAATCAGTAGTTCCAATGGGTAAGATTATTGTTTTTATATGAATTTGGTGACCCCCAGGCAAATCTGCACCCCTTATAACAGTGTTGCAATTTTAATAAATAAAGACGTTGGGATTACGACTACGCCACTATTTAAAAAGCCACTGGTTTCTCGCTCCCCGAATCCCCTGTTCAGCGGGTTCTCCTAACGGTTGGTTTGGATATCATTTGGAGAAGTTGATTCGATTATACATCTAATTCGATTCAAATGAGATATCCCATCGTTATACACATTTAACTGCATTAAAAGATAAATAAATTTTGTAACCTTTTTATTCTATAATTTTGTTTTGGAGTTAGATATGAGTCAGATTAGAAGGAGTAAGTTGAGTTAAAAAAAAAAAAAAAAAATAGACGGGTAGAAAAATATTGAAATCTTTTATGATGATGATGCATCCGTCATCTCCCTATATAAACCAATAACCAAATCCTTGAAGGATAACATTTTGAGAGAAATATGATATGCTATCATACAATTAGAGGTGTAAATTGGGATGTGTCAGCACGAGCACAACCCAACCCAGCATGTGACTTAGCCCGACACGGCACAACATGTTAGTTAAATGGGATGTGATGGGTTTGACTAATTGGCACAGTAGCACAACACAGCACGGATAAGCACGTGGCCCAGCCCAGCCCAGCACGTTGAGAGAGCACGTCATAACATATACAAATCATCAGTATAAAACAAGATTTGGATAAGTTTGCCTTTGTTAGTGGTGGTCAGGATTTGTCCTAGCAAAGATAAATCAAGGGTTGTGGTTCTCCTGACCACCCCCTACATATCGCACGTGTGGCATTAATTCCAATATTATGAATGAAAAATGAATACTCAAGTCAAGATATGGAATTTCAAAACGAAAATGATAGATACACTTCGGATTAAGCACCGAAGAATGTACCGGTAGAGACAAAGAAAAATGGACCCACTTCCACGGCTCTAATCTCAATGCTGAGAAGCTGTTGGAAATCGTCCGATTTCCCCGAAGTGCATTCCTCGGTCCTTTATTCGGTGTGTCTAGCAATGCTCATTTCAAAAACTATTACGTGGAGGTTCGAACTCATGACCTATTGTGTCATAAGAGTGGTTTCTAACCAGTGTTCCACCTTGGTTGGAATTGATAGAAAAGATAAATCAACAATGGTGGTTTGTTCAACTTAAATACCATAATTGCTTTATTAATTAGTGTTTCGTTCAACTTAAGTACCATAATTGCTTTATTAATTAGTGTTTCACTAATTGCACATAACAAATAATCTATTCAATATAAAGTGTTTTATTAATTAGTGTTTCACTAATTGCTCATAATAAATGACTAATCATTTTTTAATTATAAATGTTTTCTTAATTAATTATAATATTTATTTCTATTAATAAGTAATTTTGATAAATAATATCAATACACATTTTCTGCGACAATGAGTAGTAGAAGAGGTGGAGGCCGAAAGATTAGTGGTGGTTAAGGGCGGAGCCAAGCACAATTATATTTATTTTTGTTTTTTATCGTAAAATGGGATACAAAGTCCATTTTTCACATGTATCCAACTTTCCAAGAATTTTTTCTCCCTCTCTCCTCAAAATCCTGGCTCCGCCCTGGTTTGTGGTGGAAGAAGTATTGACGGTGAATGATGGAAAGTAGTGATGAACAATATTAATTTTATGTTATCGTTACAACATCGATAACATCGTAGTGTGGAAGATGTGGTTGGTTGTTTTTAACACTTTTGATAAAGGAAGGTACCACATATTTTAGGGATGATATCATACAAGACAATATTTTCATGATCGTAGTTGGATCACCCAAATGGTACCCCTATTATCTTTAGTACTATATCGAATAAATCATGATTTTTTAATGTCAAAATAAAATTGATTGCAATACAAAAGAATATATACATGGAAAAAAATAATGAAACTAATCAATTGACAAGATTTTGTTCAATCGAAACCTCATACATGGCATTTGTGATTGAAAATTAGAATTGCGTCCAACAACCTACATGGGATGGGCGGCAGTGATGGTGGCAGTGGTGGAGTCAAAAATTGACATTAAGGAGGCCTATTTTTTTTTTAAAAAACATGTAAACTTTGGTGGACTAAACCATAAATATATATGAACAAAATACTATTTATAAAATAAACTAAAAAATTATGTAGTTATTAAAAATTTAAGGGGTTAGAGCCAGGTTAGTCAACCCTTGGCTCCGCCACTAGGTGATGGTGGATAAAAAAAGTGGATTCATATGGTTTTATGGTGGTGGCGGGTATTGGTGAACAAAAACATATTATTCTAATTTTGTAACGCCACAAAATGTTTAACGTTATATTATAAAGTATAAAACGTGGCTGATCTTTCTAATGTTAAAATAAACTCGATAAAACACATGTCCATTTAAAAAAAATTAGTGCAATCAATTGCCATGTTATGTAATAACTAAACGAACGACACGAATCAAGATCAGAACATATGAAATTATTTATTATCAATTTGTTTATGTAAATAGTGGTCAGAATTTGTCCTTGGCAAAGATAAATTTAATGCTGGGGTTTGTTCAACTTAACCATTTTAAACGTTTTATTAATTAGTGTCTCATTGACTGTTCATAATGATTAATTAAATTTCTATTATAAATGTCCCTTTAATAATCTAACATAAATACATAAGTTTATTAATAAATAATTTTACTAAAAACTATATTAATTTTAATGGTGGTAGTGGAAGTAGGGTTAGTATAAGCGGTGGCGAGTATTTGTGAATGGTAGAGGCGGTAACATTACTATTGGTGGAAGAAATAGTGGCGGTGGATGGTTTTTATGGTGGTGGGTGTTGGTAATAGTAGTGTATAATAATAGTTTTTTCTTTTTAGTGAGTTTCATTAACCAAGTAAAAAAATAATCTTCACAAAACATGCAACATTGTATTGTGGAAGATGTAAATGGTTGTTTTTAACACGATTGATAAGGACAAAAACCAAATATTTCGAGGATGATACCGGAACGTATAAGACAATATGATCATGACTGTTCGATCACCCGTATTATATAAAGGCAATTGGTGTACCCGTGTAAGAGAACATTATCGCTCGCTCAAGTACTATTACATTCTTTTTTCTGAAGGACCATCAATGTCGAGTTGTTTCGCGACAACTACCTACAAAGACAACAACTTTCACTCAATTCCCGATATAAAACCTTATTTAACGGGAAAATGTATTTGCATTCTAAAATATTTGTTTGAAAATTATGTTTGTTCATCAAAATCATCATAAAAAACTCTAAATCATAAATCTAAATTTCTCCTCCGATGTTTATAGAATATTTTTATATTTTAAATTCTCAAATCATGCAACCTCTTGATGACAAATCAACAATATCAAATTACGGATCAATATGTATAGGTTTTATTCACTAGGTTAGAAGGTAGAGTAGATACATATGGGTAGATCACACAAAGCAGAACATGACTGAGAATACTTCAATAATTTGGTCAAGGGATAAGGTCAAAAGTTTAAGATTAACTTTCTATAGGACTAATTAGATCGGCTTCGATAGGAGCTGACTAAAATATGGATTAATAATAATTTTCACGTAAGACAATTGCAAAACATAGTTTGGCTAACTCGGCCTATGTAAAGAGTGGTCAAGATTTTTCCTTCCTTGATTGCTATGTAATGTGAGAAGAAGGTGATATCTAAGATTGAGGTATAATTCAAATCTATTAGATTCATACCATTTACAACTGGATGCCTTGAAAAAAAATTAACGTGTTGTTATTATTATTACAGGAAAGGGATACATTGACCACACTTGCGCAAATAGCTCACTTCGCAAATGATTGGTGTTGCATGTACTGTCTAGAATGCAACGAGGAATTTGAGGAAACAAGGCATCGGAAGCAGTGTCCGGAGTATTTTGGATATAGTGACTTAGACCCGATGTAATACTTATGTTTTTTTTTTTTTTTAGTTTTTCCACAATCTATTTATTTAAGAAAAATGAACATTGCAACTACATGACATCAACAAAAATTAGACAGATTGTGTTTGACAATAATGGCTACTGATGGTCCGGAAACAGAAAAAGAAAGGAATTGTTGTAGAAGAATTGTTGGGATATACAATGGATTACTTGATACGAATGAAAGAGGTATAACTATTTCAATTCTGAAATCACATAAAGTTCACAGTAGAAGATGACATCAAGTTTAAAGTTAGTAACAAACATAATATGGCTAACTAAAATGTTAAAAACAAACAAGATATATAAACTTAGAAAGTCGTGGGACTTGAAGAGGCCAATTTTGAAAACTACAATCTTAGAAAGCTACGATCCACAATACCATAAAAAAAAATTTATATAAATATTCAACATAGAATATGTCACTTTTTGGTAAGGGATCTATTGACAACCTATTAATTTGAACATGATCACGTATGTTCAAGATTTTTATGAGGTAATGTGTCTCCAGATTGTATTCCAAGTGAAGGTAGGAACATACGGAAGTGGCAAAATGTCCAAGACTTTTGAAGTTACCAAAGCCTTCGTTAAGACGAATTGCTGGGCACAATACTTTGTTGAAGATTAAATGGAAGAGGTTCACATATATACATCCCTTCGAAAAGGTAATGGGTACACATTTTAAACATTGTCATCTAATAGGTGTTGAAAAATTACAGGAAAATCATGTCACATTGGATAGTTTGTATCATTCGTTCGATGCAAAAAAATACTATTCTCTGCCTATTTGGAGGATCGACAACATGACCATGATAGATGAGTCAGCTGGAGCGAAATAGGAGCATGTGGAGACTTTTATGGACGATATTGATTAGTTGATTTCACTGAGATGAGCGTTGCTGAAGAAATATTTCCAAAAAATATTTAAACTTCCATATTCATGTAGAGCATTATCTCATTATAAGCAATGAACCTAAATAAAAAAGTGTCTAAAAGTTAAGATTATATTTCTTTCGTTTGAGCAAATCTCCGACGGTAAAATATTAAAGGAAAAAACAAAGAAAAAAAGAGAGGAAAATCCCAACTATTTTTATGACAAACACACATTAAATCATAAGGAGTTGATAAGTATTCAGGACACAAATTATACGACATATTAAAAATGAACCAACATCATGGCACGTGCCATTATAACACGGAGTTGAGGGCTAGTACACCATATAACAAGGCATAATATATCACATTTTTTTGTATATTTCACAAAAAAGTCATTATTCAAGCTAGTTTTTAACATTTTATGTTAGCTTATTTATAACAACACATATAATACCTTAATATTTGGAAAATATATTTCAATATCGTTGTTATAATGTCGTCACCTATATTAACTAGAACATTAACTTATATGACAATAATCCAATTTTATATTTGATGGGCTATTTGTTTTTATTGAATAAGCTTGTTAATTTTACTAGAAATAATTTCAAATGATATGTTGTCTAATTAAATTCTTGTGATAATGTCCAACTTAATGTATACATTAAGTGATTTCAAATAGTTTATAACACGTGTGCCAGCACGACACGTTTATTAGTGTGTTGTGCCCGTGGGTTGTATTGTTCCTAGCTTTTGACTAGTAAAGCATAGCACGGCACAACACGTTTAAATCATTGGCACAACACGGCACATGGCAAGTGAAGCACGTGATTTTATGTGTCGGGCTGTGTCGGGCCGGCACGTTTTACACCTCTACGTACAATGGTTGTTTGAACCGTAAAATTGGAAAGATTCAGAAACGATTAGCATATATTATGGTTAGGCTATGTTAATTAATATGGACACGGTTATTGTACAAATTTGTCTTAAACTAGTAAGGTCAAGTGTCACTATTAAAGGTATACCTACACAAGTTGATGACATGACCTCTTAATCATAATTACTAGATAAGATCAATTATATTATTGCTTGATTGGTCCATCATCATCTATTAAACCACCTTGCATTCAACTAGGATAACCAAGTACCAATATAGTTCGGTCATTTACATAAGTTAAATTGATTGATAAAAGATCAAGGGTGTAAAGCAGTTAAGGAAAACATACATCATTTTGTTAAATGGAGTCCAATTTTTGTTAAGGGACAACTTTTATGGCGAAACAAAGCCATAAAGGGTAACAGATTCCATAGAGGGCTGCCAAGCTCCAATAACAATCAGATTTTTATTTTAAATAATTTCCGTGAAATTTGATAACCACTGTAACAACTATGTTAATAAACTGTGAACCACTAAGATAGCAATGGAAAACATCTTAGATTCACAACAAGGATGTGCCGGTGACACTGAATTCATTCAGTACTTTTTTTTTTTTTTTTTTAGTCTTGTACTTTCTTAGAAGAAGCTCAGAGTGGGATTGGTAAATGCAGCAGCTAGGATATGTGAAGGTAGGGTTGGGGTTCTATACAATCCATGCATTGATTGGCTAAAGCCAGTAGTACAGTATAAATAGCTGGAATATATATATATATATATTAAAGATCATATCAGGTCAGGGAAAAAGTTGACAGATTGCACGGAAAAGTCTTGGATTTCATTACTAGATTTTCTCTTATGGATAATGTTTTACACTGTTAGTTAGAATGTCATTTCTCATTGAATTTCATCACCAAAAACAAAAAAACTAGAATCAGAAGCAGCGGATCCAACTCCCATCTTCATTATTGATGATGATAATAATAGTAGCAGTAGTTGTAATACCAGTCATTATCTTGTCGTTGTACTTGTTAGTTACCGTGCTATCTATATGTCAAAAATATTTGGCAGGGGTTTATGTTTATCAAGTCTAGTTCTTGATATTCATTTATTTACCATGTCCTGCTATGGGCCGACGCATTCTGAGTACATAACAACCCATGAGGATGCACTTCTCCATTTTTCCATGCATGCACAAAACATATTGAAATAGATTATCATTTTTTTTTAGCAACATGTTCAATTTATCAGCTCCAAGTATCAGCTTGACGATGTGTTTAGAAAGGATTAGCATCCCCACGTTTAGAAAGGATTAGCATCCCCACGTTTTTGTTTAGAAAGGATTAGCATCCACTCGTTTGTGTTTAGAAGGTACAAGTTGAACATTCATCAACTCAGGCTCAACTTGAGGGGGTGTCAAGGATAACGTCATTGTAAATCTTGAAGACTCTCAACAATCTTAACACCATGGCCAGAATACTCTCTTCTAAAACCAAGTCAGGCCATCCTAAAATATCTCCAAAGAAGTTTACGAAACCGTGTTTCTACTTTAAATTGAAAAATGAATCTGTAACAAACAATCTTTCTGTATCTACTTGTCAAAAATAAACAACTAAAATTGTTTCTTCTGCAAAAGTCTATCTAGCAGTGACGGAACAGGGGTGGCTCGGGGAGTTCCAGCCCCCCACCCCCATCCCAAATCTCTGATATCGAGTCACCAAATGTTCATTTTTTTTATGTGTACTTTTTGAAAGAGAATTAAGAGCCCCTAGAAATTAACCCATAGTATTGGTTTAGCTTTAGCCTATATTAACTTTCAGGGTTAAAAGGCAAAATGCCCCAATTTCGGGTATCACCTTGTTAAAATGCCCCGAACGTTAAAAAAAAAGTCAAAATGCCCCAAAACGTTAGTTATGCATTAAGCGGGAGATATCTGGTCAAATCGGGGCATGTTGACTAGTCAACACCCGAGTTAAATTTCAAATTTACCCTTCCTAATAATCCGTGTGAACCCGTAATGTGTGAAAAAAAAGGCTTATCTTATCTTCATCGAGCTTCATCCACAGAAACTAAAAACCTTGAAAGAGAAAGTTAGGCAGAGAGAGATGGATTTTGAGAGGGATTGAGATGGGTTTCGAGAGGGAGGGTGAATACTAAACTAAACTTTGAAGATCGAGAGAGATTGGTCGAGAGGTTGACAGGATCGAGAAAGATAGGTCGACGAGAGAGACATATCGAGATAGTTTGCTAATGGTGTGAAGAAGCTGAACTGTAAAATTTCTTTTGAAAAAGGTGAGTAATCTAAATTTGAAATGGTTTTTTGACCTCTGTTGATCGTTATATAGTATTTCGATGTCGTTGCTTTGAATCTATGTTTAAAAAAAAAATAGGGTTTATAAAATTGGGAATTTCAATTTTTGAAATTAGGTGTATTTTTTTCTTTGTGAAAAGGGTTTATAAACTGATTAGGGTTATATTGTTCTATGGTTCTGAATCTATGTTTATAGAATTAGCGTTTATAAAATTGAGAATCCATTGAGAATTTCATTTTTTCAGAGATTAGGGATGTGGGTATACCAAAATTATGTATTAGGGTTTATAAAATGTTGATTCTATTTTGTTTATTTTTTGTATTTGTAGTTTTGATCATGATTATTGATCGTTTTTTTTTTTTTTTTTTTTTTTTGTGTTTTGATGTTTCATAATGGCTATTGAAGATAAAGGATTTACGGATAAGCGATATAGGTGGGAGATTTAAGGACATGTATTTTTATGATTGTAAAAGGTTGGTACAAGTGGAGACAAATTCATGGCTATGATAAAGGAAAGGTTGGTAAATGAACAAGGTATGGATCCTGCACTTGAATTGTTTTTATTTAATGATGTTGATGGGAATGCATGTGATAAGTGTGAAGATGAAGAAATGTTTAGGTCATTTTGGAAGAAAGGGAAACCCAATCAAAGCAATTTTGTAAGATTGTGGATTACAAGAATTATTCCTACAATAGAATGGGGTTTTGGGTGTGATACTGCTAGTGTTAGTGGTGTTAGTTGTATGACTGAGGTGATAAGTCCGGTGAAGAAGAAATTAGCTAGTAAAAGGGTTCGGTTAGGAGGAGTCCAAGACTTAATAAATGAGGATAACAACCATGTTAAGAAGCCTAATATGAGACCAACAAGACTTGATTTTGTGCTTGAAGAGCAAGGTGTTCCAACACAAGCATCTGTTGCAGACAACCAAGAACAGGGGTATGGAGATATTCCAACACAAGCATCTATTGCAGACAACCAAGAACAGGGGTTTGAAGATGACCAGGTGAATTTGCCTAATGTACATACAGATGAGTGTCATCCGATGATAGGCACGAGTTTCTATTCAAGGAACATGCGAGATGAAGAAGCGAGAGGAGGTGAAGATGAAAGTGAAGATGAAGAAACACAAGAAAAGTTTATTTATGAAGATTGGGTGTCTTTGTGTTCTAGGGGTATAGATGTTGGTAATGAGCCTGATGATTGTAATGAAGATTTCAATCAAGGTGGTTATTATGAAGAGAAGAATGCACTAGTGAATGAAACTTCACATGATTTGGTTCCCATATATGATGTCACCCAAGAGGATGAAACTAAGTGGGAACATGAATTTGGACAACATTTAAAGGAAGAAGAAAGACTGGAAATGATAAATGAAAATATTCCTGAAATTGAACCTGGGGAAATAAGTTCGGGTATGGCTTTTGGATCCATAGAAGCTTATAGAGATCATTTAAGGGAATATTCAGTGTTGAAACATAGGGATTTTAAAGTGAAGAAGGGAGATAGGACTAGACATTATGCATATTGTGTGAACAAGGATTCCCAAGGATGTGAATGGAAAGTGAATGCAAGGCTTTGTCCAAAGGAAGGCACAATCAAAGTAAGAGACTGTAACATGAAACACACTTGTAAAAATCTCAATGCAAACCACAGCAGAAAATGCAATGCAAAATTTGTAGCCAAGTATTTGTTGAAGACTATGGATGTGGGTTCACCAGTGGACAAGGCAGATCATATAGCCAAGAAGATCATTAGTCCGAAGTTGCAAACTGACATACCATATTGGGTTGCCAATGATGCAAGAGTAAGTTTCCATGTTTTTAATGCTTGTCTCAGTTATTTTTGGTTTAACTTGTTGTATGTGTGAAATGTTAATAGTTGGTTTGTCTATATGTGTGAAATGTTAATATTTGGTTTATTTGTGTACACAGAAATTGGTTTTAGCGAGTTGAAGGGAACTTTTGAGAGTTCTTACACAAAAGCACCACAACTGCTCACAATTGCTACTTCTTTGAACCCAAACAAAGACATAGGTCATTTCAGTTGGACCAAAGAGGGTGAAGATAACAGATTTGAGTCTATCATTTTAGCCTTATGATGCACTGAGATAAAGGGGTTTTTGAATGGTTGTAGAAAGGTAATTGGCTTAGATGGAGCTCACCTAAATGGTAAGCTAGGTGGTGCAATGCTTTATTGCTGGTATAGATGGTCGAGAATGGAGTATTTCAATTTGTGTGATGATTACTACATGTGAAACTGAAGAAAATCTGGTTCTGATGTTGAAAGAATTGAGGAAAAGGATTCCAGATATGGATGGACTTACCTTTATTTCTGACGACGGAATGAAGGGCATCTTTGGAATCGGTTAAAAGGTTGTTTCCTTTGTCCAATCATAGATCTTGCCTAAGGTAAATGGATTTTATGATTTTATTTCCTTATTCACACATTTGTAATTGTATCTATGTTAATGTTTGGGTTGTTTGTTGTTTTTTCGGCATCTATACTTGAATTTCATGACCAAGGGATTCGTGAATCCAAGACTAACATACCTTCTTTGGCTGCCAAGGCATACAAATATAAACACTTTGGAGGTAATGTCGTATGATAATGAATGAATTGTCATGTTCTATAGTAGTGAATGAATTGTCATGTGTTTAGTTAAATGATTTAAAAATGGTTAGTTACATAACGAGAAAAAACGTAGCCAACGGGCATCCGCATCCCAGTCTGTTTCATTGCCTTGGACCGATGTGTCGCAATCCAATCATTTAGGACAATTTAAGTAATTTTAGAAATTTAAGTACCCAAGTTGGTAAAATTACATGACATGTGCGAGTCACGTGTGTCAGGTCGTTGAATCTAGACATGAAGGATATAAACGTAATATCACCAGACGTGCGGTACACATGTGCCCCATTTTTGACCTCTTAACTCTGGCTAACGGCAAAACTAACGTTTTGGGGCATTTTGACTTTTTTTTAACGTTCGGGGCATTTTAACAAGGTGATACCCGAAATTGGGGCATTTTGCCTTTTAACCCTAACTTTCAATCCTGCTTCCATCGATGCTATCTAATAGAGTGCATCACCCAATCTTACATCCTCTGTTAGGTGAAGGACATAATGGGATTAGACTCTCAGGGTGTAGACCACACTAATGACGCAAATTAAGTTAGTGGTTAATCTGCATTTCTTTAACTAAAAGGAAAAGAATAAAACCAAAGGCAAAAAAAAAACGAAAAACGAAAAAGCATATACCAATGAAAAATAATTCTACTTCTTGCAGAGACAAATTGCACGAATGAAAAATAATTCTACGTCGTGTTTGTTGGCTTTTAGTTGGTTCACTTAGAATCAAAGAGAACGACATGGTTTGAAACAAAATCTTTCTGAAATCTGGTAATGGAAAAACTTTTTCTTTATTTTGTTCGTGTCTGGTTGGTTGTTGGGCCTAGAAATGGCAAGAAAGAAACAAGAACGTGAGGAAAAAAGAGACAGTGAAAAGTCACATTGCTTGTTGTTGGATAATATCTCAAATTAGCTGAACATTACTTATTCTAGTTTAGGCCATGAACAAATGAACAGCGGATTAGAAAAAAAGTTTGTTTTTGTTTTAGTTGTTAAGAGTTTTAAGACTTGTTAGGTTCAAATTGAAAATTAGGTCCAATGTTTAATTGGATCCATTCTGTTGAGTTTCGCAGGAAACTGAGAGCAGCGGAATTTGCTTTGGTAGTTGAGACTTGATATTATAGTGTTAAATATAATTTATGGCTTTTCGACTTAATTACCTCAGACAGTAATTTTTTCAAGTGTACCTGCTGCAATGAAGGTACAAATAGAGGTGTTGGCTTGTTGGGTCCTTAATGATATGGCACAGCTGATAAATGAGCCAACCGTACAAGTGTCCTGTTGTAGTAAATATTGGCAGGGGACCGAATCGGACAAAAATCTGAGTCTGACTAGTACCCCATACTGCATCATCATCATCATCGCAAAGAAGCCAAGTCAGATGTTGAAAGACTAGCTCCAATGGTCCATATTTCTTCAAACGAAATGATTTTGTTTCTTCTTCTGTCAATTTCGTCGGCAACACCGTAGTGGTTGTTATTACACCACGCGATTTGGTCAATGTGAGTCAATGGTTGGATGCTACTTTTTATAGCCGCAAAACATCATCATATTCATTTCCGATGATAGGAAACCGTAAAATTTAATGTTAGATCTTCGACACGTTGGGTGGTCCCACATTCCAAAGAGGAGCTAAATCGTCACATGAAATTCAATTAAGAACATAATTCACCGTACCTACGGCTACTCGCCGTCTATGAACTTTCTGTGGAGCCCGCGGCAAAAAAAAAAAAATTTGATGCAAAAAATTATATTAAGTAGAATTAAGAAATTACATAGTTCTATTGTTCAACCCACTCCTTTATATCCTTTGGGATATCCGACTGAAAAACAAAATTGGACTTAATTTAGCAGTCCTCTCAAGTTTTCATAATAAGTTTGGTCTAGCGATTTAGATACTTTTGTCCCCCCTTTGGTAAAGTTGCCTAGGTGAACGAGTGATTTAGTTATCAATATAACCTTTTCTTCAAAAAAAAAAAAAAAGTTTTCATAATAAGATTTGGGAATTTTGATAAACTGTCCCACTATCAATTTCCGGTTTAATAATATGACCCCGTTTTTTTTTTCAACTTTTCAAAACTTCCCCCACAGTTTGTTTATCCGTCTGAGTCAACATTTTTTGGTCAACTAGACATTGACCGGGTCAATGCGAAGACTAAAATTACATCCTTATCCTTGGTGGCTATACTTGTTGAGAGAGAGAGAATTTTCTTTCTCTCTTGGTTTTAGAGTTGCAGAAAAGGGGAGAAACTGAGGTGATTTCCAGAGAGAAATCGATTTCAAATCTAGAATGAAATCAAGATCGAGTGATTTCTTCGTATGTTAGTCTATTTAATGATGAACAAAATGAGAAGATGAAGGAAACCGAGATGAAGAAGAAGAAGGATATTTCAGGTGAGATTTATGAAACCCTAGCTTGATTTCTTCGTTTTTGACTTGATTCAATGATGATTTTTGCAGTTGCATGATGTCTTAAAGGTTTTTTTTTTTTTTAAAAACTTTTATTTGTTTCATAAATTGAATTAAGAAGCGTTCTTCATTACCATGAGCATAAATGATGTTGCAGCGAAGGTATGAGAATTAGTGAAGATTTTGTGATGAATTATGAGTTGGGTTCTGTCTGGATTCGTTTTTACATCAAGTTATGATAATATTTCAGCAAGAAAATCAGTGAAACAAAGTCCGTTGTTGCCGTTGGTAATGGCAGTAAAAGGTGAAGATTGACAATGAATGTTTTCGAGTTCTAAGTAGTGCAGATTCATGATGCTATGTATAGATTTTAAATGAATTACAAATGATGGGTTGATATATGATTTGAATTTGCAGGGAATTGAAAGGCTATAGAAGGTGTATCCTTGGGGAAGAAAAACACCATCAGACGGTGCACAACAACCGTTTGACAAAAAGCCACAACCACGGGTCAGGTCTTGTAGCAGTCAGCCACATCCCTTCTCTTTGACGCTGCTCAATTTATGGATTCTGGAGTTATTTCTGAAGGCTCAACAAACATTTGAGAGGTTAATAGCAATATGGGTGTTAGGGTTGTTTTGGTATAGATTTGGGTGTTAAGGAGAGAATTTATCAAGGATCAAGAGCCCCACCTGAAGCTGAGAAGAAGAAGAAAGATGGAGAAGGAAAATCTGAAGTTGTTGCTGGATTGATTTGTATGAATGATTTTCTGTGTTTATGAAAGTATTGCAACTACAATAAGAACGCAGCAAAAGTGACTCGAATTTGTGGATTCAAGGCAAGTTGTGGCATTAGAAAGCAGTGAAGATATTGAATGGTTTCCATGGAAGTGATGGGTGTTTACCAGAGTTGAACAGGTGAAATTACAATTTTCAATGGAAGTGTATTTGAATGCTTGAATATTTTTATGGGTTGTTTATAATTTCAATTTACAGGGAGGTGGAAGAGGCTAAATCATCGTCTTCAAGGGTTGTTGCTGTTCTGATTTGTGTGAATGAATCAGATAGGTATCTGCCTTAGAAGGGTTCGAATATTACATCAATATGTGGTCTGAAACTAGGGAGAGTTGGTGCAGTTTTCTAAGCAAGAATAGAGCAAGAGGAGGGTTTCTTGTCGTAGCTTAGTGGCTGTTAATGTCATGAGTTCTGGTGGTCATACTGAGTTGATTAAGATAAGTCTCAGTAGTTGTGGGAATGGACGAACTGGGTACCAATGTGTTTAGGAAATGTGAGGTGCTGGTTGAATTTGGTTGTTGGATTTAGTCGCGAAAGTCGGTGGAAGAAGGTTAGTGTGAAGCCATAAATTCTGTAAAGCAGGTGGGTGTTTGCCGTTGTTTTTGAGAGATGTTTGAAGAAAGAAAGAACACGACAGAGATGGCCTGATGTTTGGTAGTTTCGACTCTAGCCTAGAGTTGAGTTGGGAAAGTTCTTGAGTGAAGATCGATTTAGAGAAGAATTTTTACGCCCATCTTTGTTGATATGTGTGAGATACACGTGCGAGGGGTTTAGATGTCATTTGCTGGGTGCCAGCTGGGACTTAACTACCCTAACTAGCCGTTAGCCGTTTTCTGAATAAAACGGGGCACTTTTGAAAAGTTGGAAAAAACGGGGGCACTTTTTTTTGCCTAATTCAAAAATGGGGCATTTTATCAAAATTCCCATAAGATTTTAATGTCTAGATTTAAATGATGGTTTATCCGATGAACATAAGGACTTTTCTCATTGATTAATTTTATTACAACCTCATTATTTGACTTAAGAATGACTCTTCTAAAATTGTAAAGGACTACTAAATTAACAGTTGCTAGCATGGCCTTACATTCTAGCTCTTCTACTCCAATTCCTTCTTTCATTCCTCCATCAAAGTATTTCCCTTGAACTCCAATATAGGTACCTGCAAAATCTCTAGCAATTAGTCTTATGCCACTGTAAATTAAATTTCTTCAAGAATGCATCTAAGTTAATTTTTAAAAAACCATCCTCTAGAGGCTTCAATCTCAGAACCTGCAATGGACCATCTAAGTTATATTTGAAAAACTTAAGAGCGGCAACTTTTTAAACGTAGAAGTCCCCTTTATTTTGGCTTATTTGACTAAACAATGTGATCTGCCACTTAGCTATTAAAAGAATTAATTTAAAATTACTAAGCGGAAGTGATAGCATGTTTAGATGACAGAAGCAGACTCATTTCATAAATCAGAAGAAAGTAAGCGGATTCATTTCATAAATTGTCATTTTCACCCAGAAATTATTGCGTTTGGTCTTTTTAACCAATTTTGTGTATCAACAACTCCAATAGCATCTCTTTTGACTGAGACACACTTCCATAGCTCAAGTTTTCCTAATAAGAATTTAATGTCTAGAATTAAATGCTGGTTTATCCAATGAACATAAGGACTTTGCTCATTAATTGATTTTATTACAACCTCATTATTTGACTTAAGGATGACTCTTCTAAAATTGTCGAGGACTGCTAAATTAACAGTTGCTAGCATGGCCTTACACTCTAGCTCTTCTACTCCAATTTCTTCTTTCTTCCTTCATCAAAGTACTTTCCTTGAACTCCAATATAGGTACCTGCAAAATCTCTAGCAATTAGTCCAATGCCACTCTGTAAATTAAATTGCGTAAAGGATGCATCTAAGTTAATTTTTAAAAAACCATCCGGCTTCAATCTCTGAACCTGCAATGGACCATCTAAGTTATATTTAAAAAAACTTAAGAGGGGCGACTTTTTAGATGTATAAGTTCCCTTTATTTTGGCTTATTTGACTAAACAATGAGATCTGCCACTAAGCTATTAAAAGAATAAATTTAAAATTACTAAGCGGAAGTGATAGCATGTTTAGATGACAGAAGCAGACTCATTTCATAAATCAGAAGCAAGTAAGCGGATTCATTTCATAAATTGGGAATGGCTAGAAGCCTAGAACTTCATTTTGTCTCCCAAAAATTAATATTATAGACTTGATATAACAACACCTTCATTTGATGAATCAAATTTAAATAACTTCTAACATAAACCAAACACACACAAAACTTCAAATAATCGAATCATTTAACATGACTAACCAGTGATTCAAATGCCAGGATCTTCCAAAACAAAAACTGTCCCCTATCCCCTCAAAAACCATGAATGTAGACCCACCGTCAAATTTCTTTCTATCACTCAAAACAAAAATAAAAAATAAATCACAGAAATGCAAATCCATAAGTATTATTTTAGAAATAAAAAATAAAAATAAAACCAACATTTCCCCTTGGATGCCAATATTCTGGGTTGTACACCACCAAACTCAAGAGCACACCATGAGTGTCTATACAGGAGAAATAATGGCCCTTCTGATTGGATCCGCCGACCATTATAATACATTCTTGTCCTTTTCTACATCTTTTTCTTGAAGATTTAATTTTCATTTTTAGATATACATACCATGATTTGTTATGGCATTTTGGAACACCGTTATTTTTAACAGGTTGCAGCGGCTATAATTTATTATAATGTCTAAATTTTTTGGCAAAATTTTGCACGCACGTTAGTAGCAGCCCCAAGATTTTTTTGCAAAATCTTGTCGGAATTTTTGTCTAGTAAAAACAATAAACTATCAGGAAGATGGGAGAATATAAAAAGATAAATATGTGATGCTGCATCCATGTTACGTAAAATAAAAAAAGAAAAGTGATAGAATTTAAAATTTAGGAAATTTCTAAGAACCAAACTTTGAACCCTCTCTCTTTCAAAAACTCATCATTAAATTTGATATATATATAAATTACAAAGTTAAAAATTACATACTAGCTAAGCGAGCGACAAGCTGTGCCGCTAGCCCTTTTTGAATAGCAAAACCTATCCTATTAAAAATAAAATCTCGTGAGCCGGGGGTCATTACATTCTTGCATGACTTTCCGGACCCTCTTGAGTAGTCCAACTCGCTTCGGAGCCAAATAGCCAAAAGTATCAAAAGCAAAGGGGACGAAAACATGCCCATTGTCAACACATGCTTTCTCATGCTTCGATATCTTACCCGAGGCAGCCTTTAGCGCTGTTTCGCCCGACCGTAAAGGTGCCATGTCCAATTCCTACCAAAGGAGATACCCCGGTGAGGTCAACACATGTGTGTTTCCCATTAGCCCATCCAAAAATAAGAACATCACCTGGTCTTAGTGTCGATCTCCTTCAAGTGGGTCTGTCAGGAAATGCACAGTGCTTCTTTCTTTGCCGAAATGCCGGACCTCCACAAGACATCATACAAAATATCCCTCACATGATCATGTCTATATTTATAACCAGGGTCTACTTTACAATGAACTGCATGTTCACCATATGAATCCAAGCAACCTGTGATGCAAGCGGTGGCGAGAGTCGAGGGATAAAGGGGATCAAACCCGTATTTGAGGATAGACCTGGACTCAAAGGAGATCATTAATCGGAATAGACAGATTGAGGAAACTCTATCAATGTCCTTAACCACTTTACCAAAAAGAGCACTCGCCAGGATGCTTTGTGCTTTAGGGGGCGTTGTCTTTATTGGTGAAGTTGTTAAGATCAAAATCAGGAAGAGTCACTTGTAAGGACACCACTACTCCTCAACATCCCAAGATTGCACACGTGAAGCCACAAAAACATACTCGCCTCCCTAGCCCAAGACTCAATCGATAGGTAAGTAGATACTCCATCGAAGCTCTCCAAAGAACGGTCCCAGCACACCACGAAAATCTTGGGCATGTGACAAATACGAAGGCCAAAAAGAAGCTGGAGATACCCATACACGTGCAACTTTGAGGATCAAAATCCAAAAATGGCAAGGCCCTTCACAAAACCATCGTCGAGGCTAACTCGCACCACCTAATAGTTTGACTCCCTTATCTCGTCTTGAGATTTCGACAGAAACATCCCATCACTTATCCTTCGCATCACAAAGGGCTATTTCGGTTTTCTTAATATTCAAGATAAGCCAATGATCCCACTTAACCACTTTATCATCAAGATACCAGGCATGTAGGGATAATATGATTTATCTTAGCTATAAGTCTGAAGTACCGAGCAAATAACAAAGGCCCTAAAGGGTCACCTGCTTTGTGAGTAGATAAAGGAGTCCCCCACATTTAGGACCATACAAGTATTCTACCCAAGGCGTTGATGGACAAAGCTTTATTAGGTGAAGGTTGTTAAGATCAAAATCATTAAATTGGTTTATTTTTGTAGTTAAAAATAAAACATGTACAGTTAAGATTAGTTGTTTAATATTAAACTTAGATTTTCACATTTTTAGATAGACTAATATGACTTTTATCCACTACATATTATTAATAATAATAAAAAAAAAAGATTAAAAAAATAACTATCCATTAATAATCGGGCATTAGTCAAGGCACTTTTTGTGGGCGTCTTTCAGCTTTCACCATGAGTTTAGATCTTGTTTGACCAAAGCAGATTCTTTAGTCATTGGCGTTTTTTGTGGCGTTTTTCTAGGGTGGCAGATTAAGCCGTCTCTATTCTTCATGTATATTCATTTCCATCATGGTAATACGATCACCTTTTTTATCTCTCTATTTTTATTCTTCCGATCTTACTTCCTTCTCTCTTTTTTTCAAGTTCAATACAAACACTTGTATGTTGATCTTCAACTACAACTGGTTACATCCTCTCGACTTATTTTCTTCTTTAGTATGGTTACAATCAGTATGCGGTCATTGGCCAACAACATATTGAATACAGTCCATAACAAGATGTTGCTATTAGTAATGGGGCATTATACATCAAAAGAGACAAGTATTCATGCGGACATTACAAGATTTTTAACAAAAAATTAAATTCTCACCGAAAAATAGAAATATGTCACTGCCGATAAAAATTTAAATTTTTGATTGAAAACTTTCACTATTCTTACACTTTTGACGGTCTGTAAGTTTTACTAATCTTCTTATTTGAAGATAATACAGGCAGAAACCACCGGAATTTTTACCAATCACACCTAATATGGTGATAATTCAATTTTTCCTAGATTGTTGGTGATAATTGAGTTTTTCCTTATTCGTGATAATTAAGTTTTTCTTAATTCTAATGGGTGAAAACTGGAACTTTCCTAAGAGCATCTCCAACAGAGGGTGAAAAAAATCCTACGTGGAGGTGTTATTTAGACCTTTATTTTAGAGATTTTAACCACATGATAAACATAACACCTTATTCCTAAATAACGATCTCCAACAGTATAGGATCTTAATCCTTTAAATATCTAGGTGGATAATATTTAAAAACATAAAAAATTTATAAACGAAAAATTAAAATTGAAAAATCAGAAACTAAAAATTGAAACTATGGAGCCAAGACGACCGCCAAAACATTTTTACCCGCTCAAATTCTAGGGTTTTCTCCTATATAAACCCTAGGTTTCACAGGGAAAGAAAGCACAAGTAGTCAAGTGTATCTCTTTGGCAAAAACATAGAACAATAAGTTTGTGTTGCTTTTCTTCTCAATGTCTACAATCTGATTTCGATTTTTTTGTTCTTTTAGTCTGTTCTCATAGAACGATATACGTTTACTATTAGAGAATATATGTTGATTGTATTTTTGTTCTTTTAGTCTATTCTCACAGAGAATTTAACAATCAAGCATATGTGATGAGATAGCAAAGATGAATAAGTACGAAATGAATAAAATTTGCTAACATTGAGAGTGAGCAGTGCGTATTTTGCAACGACGTCAGGGAGTCGGAAAATCACATGTTCATACATTGTAAGTATTCTTTTGAGGTTTGGAATTATTTCATCAAATCCTTTAGAATAGCCTGGCCAATACCAAGTACTTTGATTCAATTATTCGAAGCTTGGTCTAACAATGTGTTGAAAGGGAGAGGTAGGGATGTGATGAAGTAGGATATTTGGATTTGGCTTTAGTGGAGGCCCGAGATACGACAATGGCTCAAGTGTGGAAATGGATACGCAAGTCGAGTGTTTTCAGGGAGTTTACGGGAAAAAATCTTAATAGTTTGTTGGGTATTATATCTTAACGTTTTTAGATTTATTTGTATCTAGTTGATGTCTATCTTTTTTAGGTTTATCTTTTCTTAGTTAGCAAGTTTAGGGGTTGTATTTAAGGGTTGTATTATTGTTTTAATGAATAGTTTTTGATGAATATGAAGAAAAGTTTAAAGCTCCTTTGAGTTTTACATGTTCAGTTTATGTCTAATCCTATAACCCTGCATCAGTTTTGGCGCTAGAAACTAATAACATTCATGGATCAAGGAAGAGAAGAACGTAGAGTTGTTGGTCGTGCTGCTCCTTGTCTAGAGGGGATGATGAAGTATGAGAGGATTACCAAACTTGAACGACAGGTTGAAGTGCTCACCCGTCAGATGGATGTTCTGCAGAAACAGCAAGAGCACCACCAATATCCAAATCGGCGAGAGCCGGAGGAGGATGCTGATGAGGAAGACATGTTTGATGTCTTCGCTGGTAGCGTAGTGGGTAGTCAACTCGCTGCATATCAATCGCATGATTCCAAGTGGGGATCTGGGTTGAAAGTTGACATCCCTGACCTTAATGGTAGCTCGCAACCAGATGGTTCAATTGATTTTTTTTGTGATATAGAGGAAGTTCTGGAGCTCAAGAGGACTTAAAGAGATCCAACATTGGGTAGTGAACAGCTGTCCTCAGCAAAAGCAAAAGAAGACGGAGTTATTGTGGATTGAGAGTTACCGCCAAACTACGATACTTATCCAGGAGACGAAATTTTCTTTCCTTCAGATTGTATCGATCTTATTGCGAGAGAAGATTCAGACAAAGTAAGTGTTCCTATAGATATGTGCCATTTTGTTAATGCATGTCAAGGTTTACACTTGGTAGAAAATATTTATTCAACTTCATATTGTTGCAAGGAAAAGTTTTGTCTTAAAGAAACTTGCAGTGAGAATTATGCTATCAAAATTCGTGGGAGAATTTTCTCCAACAGTGGGAAAGTGACGGAAGAAATTTTATTAAGAAAACTTGCAACGGACATGTTCTACTCAAGCACAAAATATCACAAAAATGGTGCTAACACTGAGGCAGCATCGAATGCATCCCTTTCAAATGAATATGGTCACACCGAGATATTAGATGGTGGGGAATTGATGCCCTTTATTTTAATGGAGACCAAGAAGATATGTTCTAATGGTCCAGACACTATTAAGAAGTTGAAGGAATGTGTGAAGGTAGTGATGAAGTTAAAAATTGAAGACGCCATTGTTCCACATGGCCTAGGAAAACATTCAGTAGCCGAATCCATTCATTTTCGTACTACAAAGATGGAGCCAGAATATACTGGTGTGCAAATAGAGGGAGAAGTTGCAACCTTTATACACAGAAAGTATTCATGCCAAATAAAATTGCAAACAACAGAAATTCAGTGTGCTTTTCCTTCGTTGATATACGTTTCAGTAGCAGTGGGAAAACAATTAACGGTCTGTAGTGATGTGCGTGGTCATTTTCACGTGAGTAAGAATAACGGGCACTACAAGTATGCTATTCAATCGGGTGAAGAATCACGACAAAGAGATCAAGTTATGTATTTTGCATTTGATCGTGACAGAGATACAGGAAAATCACATGAGTTTCGATATTTATATATATTTTATATATGGTTGAAAATATTACTTCGAGTTCAACATTTTATAAGAATAGATTTTGTCATAACAAATGTAAAATTCGAGGTCGGATTTTTTCAAACACCAGTAGAGAAGCTATAGCTGAAAAGTTCTTAAGAAATTTTGGAAGTCTCATGTGTTATAATAGCATATCATATCCGGACGTTCATATTCAGATTGAAGTTACTTTAGTGCGAACCAGTATTGGATGGACCACTGCACAAATAGTTCGTCGGATTTCGTTTACACTTCAATATGATAGTGTTTCAAATGTTAGGTTGGATTTCATCTTAGAGATTATGGTTTTTCGTTGGATGGATTATTCGGTTGCAGTTATATGGAAGTCATTGGTGGATATTATTCTTAAGGTGTATGAAGCAAAGGATGGCTATTTTTATCTTTGTGTCCATGCATCTATCCATTTCTGTGAGAATAATGCTACAGTTGACTAGTTTGATGAAATAGAATAGCCAATTATCCTTGGTCACAGGGGTCACTCTTTTAAACACCGGAATATGCAACACTACGGGAAAAACATCGATTAACTACCCCGTAAATCAGTTGTGGTACCATATAAGACGACGTTTATCTATAGGTTGCACAAGGGGGGGGGTTGTAGAAAGTCTTCAATTCTTTGCAACTCGTCAATAATAGTCGTAAACACGGTTGTCGTTCCATTGTATACCACGCTTTTTCAATTGTGATTGTCTTTTGAAATTTCTTCTTAATTCCTAGCACAACTCTTATCGGGGTTGTGAAAATAACTCATACACTACACTTGTTGGGGTTGTAGAAATTTCCTTGACGACTATGGTTAGATTTGTATGTCACTTCTTTCACAACTTTGGTTTAAGTTGCAAGTTATTTCTTTGACAACATTGGTTTGAATTGTATGTCACTTCTTTGACAACTATGGGAAGAGTTGCATGTCATTTCTTTGACAACTCTAATTCCGAGTTGTGGTACATATTCGATTTGAAAAAAATATATAAAATTTTGAGAATTTAAATACAAAATTAAATCTGTAGTACTTTAATATTACCATGAAAGAAGATAGCATTTCAAATTATAATCACTATTGTTTGTTACTACAGGAGATCAGTTTTACAGAACTTCGACACTAAAGAAAAATATTCTAATAACACTTCAGTTCTTACCTATAATACATTTAATAAGAAAAATTAGCAATAAAATGGTGAATGCACGAAGAGTGATAACTATGTATTTAGAGTTGAGGATCATACAAGAAACCAAAATACAGGGAATGGATGCGAAAGACTACACAACAAAAACTGGACAGAAACGTCGCAAAACTGACGTCCCAGACAGGCTGCATTGGCGAGGCTCCATAGGATTCGATAGAAGTCGGAATTTAGAGCTTGACCCCAATTTAGAAATTATCAAGAATCACCTTTCATAATCATCTGAAAAATCCAGATTTGGAGTTCATTTAGTCTGTGAAATGAGTGTGCTAAGATGGTCACAGAACTGCGAACCTACAGTTTTCAGTTCTGACATACTGGACGTTGAAGGCCGAAAATCCTAAACGATCAGTCGAAACACTAAGCCCTTTTAACATGTTAAATATGAGACATAGATAAACAATTCCTGTCAAGGAAGTACCATCTAAATCCCTGCTCATTGACGACAGTTTCTCAGACAACAGGCTGCAGTTCAGGTTGTCAGAAAAACGAAGTTTTCAGCTGAAATATTCAAATTTGCATGAAAAAGACATCCATTATAAATTAAATCCTTTAGAATGTATAAGAATAAACATCTAAGACAATAACTCATGTTTCTAAGCCATCAACATTCACTCTCTTAAATAAAGACAACAAAGTTCATGGAAGTAAAACAGGAAATGATGCATGTTAACAACCCCTACCATGAAATTGGATGTAGGATTGAATCACACCTTAAAGAGACCTCATGTTTCTTCTTTTTGGCGTCGTAGGATTGAATCACACCTTTATAATACCTGTTGAAAGCGTGCAAGGGATAAAAAATAAGCAGCACACATTGGAAAAAGAACACTAGATGTAGTCAGGTGGATGTGCTACATGAAACATGAGAGATATGCGACAATGATAGTCAAAATAGCCCTGACCTGTGATTAACAAGAATGTATATCTACGTTAAGTAAATCTTACACTAAACATCAACCATTCCTTTCAGTAGCTGTCTATTTATGCATTACAATCTGAGTAACTAAACCAGAGTAGCACTTACTCCTTGTCGAGCGCGCACTTCACAACAACAAAGAAATCTAATACATGGGTTTATAATTTCACCTAGTTTGCTCACTTCACAATCATCGGATGAACAAAACTGACCACCAACAAAGCATACCACCACTAACACTACCGACAGAACCAACCACCACTTCAAAAGCTAAGATCAAGCATAAATAGACAGCTAGTTGGGGTACTTCCTATGATCCATAAATAGACAGCTAGTTTGGGTACCACCACTGATTTTCTTCAGGCGTATTTACAGAAAATCCGCTTGTTGGGGTACTTCCTATGATCCATTTTTTTAGAAATTTTTATAGCTAAATCATTACCAAAATGGGTCACTCATATACAAAAATCAAACAAATCCATGCAGTTTAAGTGCCCCATTTTGATTTAAAGAACTCTGCGACGTTGTACAAATTCTGTATATACAGTTCTCTGTACTACAACAGTTTTTGGCACTTCTACTAACCTGATTATCCTGAAATTTTAATCAAGTGTTCCTGACATAACGTAGCATAACATATGCAAAATTCACTGAATTATAACGGTTAGATTTTACTTAATGATTCCAACAATACCTATGTTCGATATGTCACAAAAAAAAAACCCTGCAGTTTATGTAGTTCCAACATTGAAACTCAAATACAAACAATCATAAATCATAGGACAAGAGTGGATTCACCCCGGTAATATGCATTCAACTACCTATGTTCAAGCTAAATCCCCATAAATACGCACCGATATAGGTACTCTAAGACATTTTATCAAACATGATATCCTCATGCAAAAATCAGAAATTTCAATAGAGAAATCATTCAATTCTTAACCATATCATATTCAACATCAAGCCTAACCATATCAGACTTGCCTCATCATGAAAAGGCCAAAATCATACAAACCTGCCCATTCTTCTTCATCCTCACTAGCCCTACCTTCCTACACAAATTACCAAATCCAACAAAATCAGTAACTACACGTTTCAGTAATATAGAAATGACTCAAATGACTATATTATGGATACCTGGATCTTCTTGTTCTTCATAGAGAACTATTTGGCTGCTACTGCACCATAAATCAAAGGGTTATGAGTTTAAATCTTAATAAAAAACGAATCAACCAAAACAATTAAGCAAATTGAATGATGCAGAATGAAACTTAGGAAAGAGATAGGATGTAGAGTACCTCCAAATGGGTTAGAATCACCATCAATAGCATCAGATGGGGATTAAAAGTGGTTTGATGGTTGATTTATGAATTATTAGAAGTCAAGGTTACGTGAATTGAATCTGTGGTTGAAAAGAAAGATTGAATCGGATCGAGAGTTAGCGTTTGATGTCTCTATAAAATCAGATGAAGAAATAGAGATGATGTTGGTGTTGGTGTTGGTGTTGCTGTTGGTGTTGTTGTAGTGGTGATTGATGCTGAAAATGGGTTAAAGAAGATGTTGTTGCTGCTGTGGATTTTGGGTAAGCAACCAAGAAAAGATGGAGATGCTATGTGATGGAAAAATTGATGATGTTTTCATGTATGAGGTTGAATTTTGATTTCTGAAGGTGTTTTTTTTTTGTGTACTCTCAGGAGGAAAAGATGAGAGAAACAGATAATAAAAAACAAAGGGAACCGAGAGAATAAAAAAAATTGATCGTGGGAATTGGATGGTAAGGATTTGATGAAAATCATTCATACGGATTATGAAAAATTTATCGACGGTTAAGATTTGATTTAACACTATCATACGGATCAAGGCAGGTGTGTTTTGTTTTGTGCTTTCTCGAACTCGTATTTTCGGTTTAATTATCAACCTTCGACATGAAAAAAATTCCAAAAAAAATATTAATAAATTTAGGACATTTTATCGACATTCTAAAGAAAAAAATCCAAAAAATATATAAGAATGAATCAGGAAAATGAAAAATGAATTCGATAATTGGTGTGTTTCTTTGTGCTTTCTCTTTGTGTTTTTGTGTTTCTCTTTGTGCTTCCGGTTTGAATTTCGACTAGTCGCATAGGTCATGAAGTAGTTTTGACAAGTTATACAGGTCATGAAGTATAATGACATACAAAATGTGAACCAAGAAGCTCCGAGAGGGTTGTGACTTCAAACTTAGCATGATACATCATTGAACTCGATAAATATGAAGCTCAGTGTTGATTCGAACTTCAAATGTGTCATAAAGGCATACAAACTGTGAACCAAGAAGCTCCAGGAGGGTTGTGACTTCAAACTTAGCATATTCTGGCATATTATATGCATAACAATGAATCCATCCATTTACAGGTAAGATTCCTTCGGAATATTTCCCGTAACATTAAACAAACCATATTCTGGCATATTATATGCGAACCCTGGCTCCGAGATCGAAACTTGGACATGAGTGAACTACTATAAGTCGGAAACTTCGTAAGAACGATGAATCCATCCATTTACAGGTAAGATTCCTTCGGAATATTCCCCGAAACATTAAACAAACCATATTCTGGAATATTGTATGCGAACCCTGGCTCCGAGATCGAAACTTGGACGTGAGTGAACTACTATAAGTCGGAAACTTCGTAAGAACGATGAATCCATCCATTTACAGGAAAGATTCCTTCGGAATATTTCCCAAAACATTAAACAAACCATATTCTGGCATATTATATGCGAACCCTGGCTCCGAGATCGAAACTTGGACGTGAGTGGACTACTATAAGTCGAAAACTTCGTAAGAACGATGAATCCATCCATTTACAGGTAAGATTACTTCGGAATATTCCCTGAAACATTAAACAAACCATATTCTGGCATATTGTATGCGAACCATGGCTCCGAGATCAAAACTTGGACGTGAGTGGACTACTATAAGTCGGAAACTTCGTAAGAACGATGAATCCATCCATTTACAGGTAAGATTCCTTCAGAATATTCCCCGAAACATTAAACAAACCATATTCTGGCATATTGTATGCGAACTCTGGCTCCGAGATCGAAACCTGGCCGTGAGTGGACTAATATAAGTCAGAAAATTCGTAATAACGATGAATCCATCTATTTACAGGTAAGATTCCTTCGGAATATTCCCCAAAACATTAAATAAACCATATTCTGGCATATTGTATGCGAAATCTGGCTCCGAGATCGAAACTTGGACGTGAGTGGACTACTATAAGTCGGAAACTTCGCAGCAACGATGAATCCATCCATTGACAGTTAAGATTCCTTCGGAATATTCCCCAAAACATTAAACAAACCATATTCTGGCATGTTGTATGCGAACCCTGGCTCCGAGATCGAAACCTGACCGTGAGTGGACCACTATAAGTCGGAAACTTCGTAAGAATGATGAATCCATCTATTTACAGGTAAGATTCCATCGGAATATTCCCCGAAATATTAAACAAACCATATTCTGGCACATTGTACGGGAACCCTGGCTCCGAGATCGAAACCTGACCGTGAGTGGACTACTATAAATCGGAAACTTCGTAAGAACGATGAATCCATCCATTTACAGGTAAGATTCCTTTTTGAATATTCCCCGAAATATTAAACAAACCATATTCTGGGATATTGTATGCGAACCCTTGCTCCGAGATCGAAACTTAGACGTGAGTGGACTACTATAAGTCGGAAACTTCGGAAGAACGATGAATCCATCCATTTACAGGTAAGATTCCTTCGGAATATTCCCCGAAATATTAAACAAACCATATTCTGGAATATTATATGCGAACTCTGGCTCCGAGATCGAAACTTGGATGTGAGTGGACTACTATAGGTCGGAAACTTCGTAAGAACGATGAATCCATCCATTGACAGTTAAGATTCCTTCGGAATATTCCCCAAATATTAAACAAACCATATTCTGGGATATTGTATGCGAACCCTGGCTCCGAGATCGAAACCTGACCATGAGTGGACTACTATAGGTTGGAAACTTCGTAAGAACGATGAATCCATCCATTTACAGGTAAGATTCCTTCGGAATATTCCCCGAAACATTAAACAAACCATATTCTGGCATATTGTATGCGAACCCTGGCTCTGAGATCGAAACATGGCCGTGAGTGGACTACTATAAGTCGGCAACTTCGTAAGAACGATGAATCCATCCATTTACAGGTAAGATTCCTTCGTAATATTCCCCGAAATATTAAACAAACCATATTCTGGGATATTGTATGCGAACCCTTTCTCCGAGATCGAAACTTGGACGTGAGTGGACTACTATAAGTCGGAAACTTCGTAAGAACGATGAATCCATCCATTTACAGGTAAGATTCCTTCGGAATATTCCCCGAAACATTAAACAAACCATATTCTGGCATATTGTATGCGAACCCTGTCTCCGAGATCGAAACTTGGCCGTGAGTGGACTACTATAGGTCGGAAACTTCGTAAGAACGATGAATCCATCCATATACAGGTAAGATTCCTTCGGAATATTCCCCGAAATATTAAACAAACCATATTCTGGCATATTGTATGAGAACCCTGGCTCCGAGATCGAAACCTGGCCGTGAGTGGACTACTATAGGTCGGAAACTTCGTAAGAACGATGAATCCATCCATTTACAGGTAAGATTTCTTCGGAATATTCCCCGAAACATTAAACAAACCATATTCTGGCATATTGTATGCGAACCCTGGCTCCGAGATCAAAACCTGGCCGTGAGTGGACTAATATAAGTCGGAAAATTCATAAGAACGATGAATCCATCCATTTACAAGTAAGATTCCTTCGGAATATTCCCCTAAATATTAAACAATCCATATTCTGGCACATTGTATGCGAACCCCGGCTCTGAGGTCGAAACCTAGACGTGAGTGGACTACTATAAGTTGGAAACTTCGTATGAACGATGAATCCATCCATTTACAGGTAAGATTCCTTCGGAATATTCCCCGAAACATTAAACAAACCATATTCTGGCCTATTGTATGCGAACCCTGGCACCGAGATCGAAACCTGGCCGTGAGTGGACTAATATAAGTCGGAAAATTCGTAATAACGATGAATCCATCTATTTACAGGTAAGATTCCTTCGGAATATTCCCCAAAACATTAAACAATCCATATTCTGGTACATTGTAGGAGAACCCCGGCTCCGAGGTCGAAACCTGGACGTGAGTGGACTACTATAAGTAGAAAACTTCGTATGAACGATGAATCCATCCATTTACAGGTAAGATTCCTTCGGAATATTCCCCGAAACATTAAACAAACCATATTCTGGCATATTGTATGCAAACCCTGGCTCCGAGATCGAAACCTGGCCGTGAGTGGACTACTTTAAGTCGGAAACTTCGTAAGAAAAATGAATCCATCCGTTTACATGTAAGATTCCTTCGGAATATGAATAAAATTTAGCAGAAGTGAGAAGAATTTAGCATAAGTGTTTATACCTCTACGACAACTCTTATAAAGGTTGTCAATAGTGATGACAAATGTTTTTAGCATAAGTGAGAAGTTTTTTGCAGACATGTAAATGTGGAAGGGTGGTTGGAATCCAAGTCGTAGACAGAGGAGGTTTAGGTTCGATTCACCTTAGCCTCGTTTTTTTTCAAAGTCAATTTTTCATTTTACAACCCTTGTAAAGGTTGTGAATATTGATCAGAAAAAAAGCACAAATCTAACAATATTGATAATCTGGAAGGATGGTTGATGACTTATGCTAACACACATTAGGTTTGGGTTCGAATCTCTCAAAGAACATTTTTCAAAATCAATTTTTTTTTATCTTCAACAACTCTTATGCGTGTTGTTATACAGTTATTCACTACCTTTAAGATATGAGTTGTAAATTCTAAAGGTGGTCACTTCTCTCTGCAACCCTTTTCACACAACAAGTTGTGGTTCTGATTCTCGTCACTACTCTTAGGAACTCGTTGGTCCTAAGAGTTGGACATATTTTACTTTGACAACTTTTGTTTGGAAAAGGTTGTAAAACATGCCATCTTTCACAACTTTTAATTTACGAGTTGTCAATCTACAGTTGTAGATTACTAATTTTCCCGTAGTGCAAGGTGATGATCTTTTTTTTTTATCAAGATCGTGAAGGAGAGCGGATTGATCAAGCAACATTGAAGAATTTCTTGGATATCGTTGCTAGTCATTTTGGTGATATTATTAGCAATGTCGTTGAAGATACATGTCACCTATACATGTTAAAGGAGGAAGAATGCTTTAAAAGGAAGAATACTCGAACTGTTTCTCAATTGCAAAGGAGCAGTGAGGGGAATTTTGTTCTGATGTCCTCTAATCTTAACTTCAGAAGAAGTAATAATGATGTACAACCTGGGTTGTTCATTGTTTTCAACTCAAAGGAAATGGACAAGGTGTTGACGAAATATCTTAGCAACACATCGATAAAGAAGAATATATCTAATTTTGAGTACCCAATGGCAGCAAATGCTCATCGATGGCCTAAACGATTATAAGGAAAACTAATGAGAAATTCATTACTTAGGTGTCATGGTGCAAACACTAGCTCAGGTCAGAAATTGGAATGTTCAAAATATCAAGATGGATTAATGGATTTGATGATGGTCATTGGAATCGGAAATGAAGGTTTAGGTTTCGTGTTCGATCGTGGGAAGGCAACGGAGATTTCTTATGAGACATTAGACAACATTTCTTGCTTATTGAGTTTTACGATCTCTGAAATGAGGTGTTTTGTATTCGATCGTGGGAAGGATAACAAGAGAAAGATTCAGGGATGAATTTTATTTGAGATGGGGAGAATGATGAAGTAGGATATTTGGCTTTGGCTTTAGTGGAGGCCCGAGATACGACAATGGCTCAAGTGTGGAAATGGATATGCAAGTCGAGTGTTTTCAGGGAGTTTACGGGAAAAAATCTTAATAGTTTGTTGGGTATTATATCTTAACGTTTTTAGATTTATTCGTATCTAGTTGATGTCTATCTTTTTTAGGTTTATCTTTTCTTAGTTAGCAAGTTCAGGGGTTGTATTTAAGGGTTGTATTATTGTTTTAATGAACAGTTTTTGATGAATATGAAGAAAAGTTTAAATCTCCTTTGAGTTTTACATGTTCAGTTTATGTCTAATCCTATAACCCTGCATCAGGATGTTTGGAAAATCTTACATTATGCAGTTTGTTGGATTTTATGGAAGGAGAGAAATGGAAGAGTTTTTGGAGGCCGTCACAAGAGTGTGCAAGAGAGCATTGATTTGGTTAAGCAATTGGTAGTATTATGGTCTTGTGACAATGATACTTTTAAGTTTGTTGATACTACTTTAATTTGGAGCCATTGGGAGACTCTAATGTGTATGTAATCTGTTTTAACCTTGGTTTTATCCTTGGTCTTTTTCTTTAATATAATCTTATCTTCAAAAAAAAAAAAAATTTGCTAATCAAGGTAAAATTAGTGAGATTAATCAACATGGTTCACATTGGGAATTCAATGTGTAAGTCATATAATCAAAACAACCATCAGATAATGTCAATACACATGATACTGGACATTTTATGAATCTACCAGAGTAAAGAAATGCCATGTAGCTATACTAAATCCACTAACTTCATAGCAGAAACATGTGCATCCATCAGAGAACGTCAATACACATGATACTTATTTTTAAGTCTTCAATTGACGAAAGAAATGCCCTGTAGCTATACTAACAAATTTACAGAACCCGACGCCTAGAAATTGTTTAATTCAAAGTGGGCAACACCAATTTTAATATCAAAATCTAACAAAAGCAAAAACTCTCAATCAAAATAAACATATAAAAATCCTCTAAAGAATCAAATAATTGCGAAGCCTAAGAAGTCTATTTCATGTGAGTGAATCAAAATCTCCATGATTGAAGTTGATAGTACAGTAAAACCTCCATATATTAATACACTTGGGGATTCACAAATTTATTAATATATGGAGGTTATTAATATAGGGAGGTATACCTAGATAACGTAAAAAGTTTTTAGTTCAATGTATGTAACTAGTATTAGATAAATGTACATATATAATTATAGTTCTAATGCACAAGTACATGTATGCGTGTAGGAACTTGTGGTAACAACGCAAAAAATTATATCTTTTTCTTAAACAACTATAAGTATGTATTTTATTTCATGATAAACTTTAATGTAACAAGCTCTATATGTCTCTAATATAGTGTTCATTATTAATATATAGAGGTAAATTCCTTAAGACGGGACTGAAAAAAGACATTAATATTAAAATGTGGAGGTTATTACTATTTATAACTGGCCCAAGTTGGGACCATGATTTTTTATTAATATATGGAGGTTATTAATATATAGAGTATCAATATGTGGAGGTTTTACTGTATTAATCAAAAAAACGTACCGTGCTCAAATCCGTAGCTTTGCAAAAAAAAATATGTGTGCAAAACCCTAGCTTTTGCAGAGGAGAAGAAAGAAGAACAAAAAGAAACATAGGAAATAACGATTATCTGTTTTCTTCTTTTTATTGGTTTTTTTTTAATCTAATTAAATTAGTTTTTGAAATAAATAAATAAAAACAAAAAAAGTGACGTGGAGGTGCAGTCGGAGGTGTAAATAGCACTTTCTTCAACACCTTCATATTTAGTAATTGGTCCCTTCTAGTTTGTAGGACCCTACTATTGGAGATGGATTTATGCCAAATGGAGGTCTAAAATCCTATGTGTCGCTCAAAAAAAAAAGTTTCACCCTCTATTGGAGATGCTCTAAATCCCCCGCCGTGAAAACTGGATTTTTCCTAAGACTTGCATGGTGATAATTTAATTTTTCCTATATTGTAGGGTGATAATCGAGTTTTTTCGAATTTCTAGGGTGATAATTGAGTTTCTTTTAACAAGATTTATTTTGGTCTTTGTAAAGAAAGAATTACTTTTTTGTGTAATTTATAAAAGAGAGTTAATAGGAGTTATTTTAGTAAAATTAAATGAGTTATTAGGGATTGAAATTATCTTAACGGTTTTCAAATAAAAAAAAAGTAACGGTTTCAAATAAATTTATATTTTTTTGAAACATAAGTCAATTTACAAAAAAAGTTTTAGTTGGTAACTGAGCAACAAGATGGGCATCAACCCCTTTTTGAATAATAATACCCAATCTGTGAAATTAATAGGAGTTATTTTAGGGATTGATTTATCATGTTTTGATAATTGATTTAATTTGTTTAATTAGGGAAAACGTTATTCTTGTAATCACAACATATCATAAAATAATTATAGGTTCTACATATATGAAAACTTAATGGTGGACTTCTAATATCCAAAAATAAAAATTGGGCTAGAAATAAGTCTCCCCTTTAAAATTACTGTAACCAGGTCAAAGAAAATGTTCATTATTCCCGCCAACAAAATACAGTTGGAGTTTACTTATGTTAGCCTGGTGAAAATCTTGGTTTTCACCCACACTTTGAAAAGGTGGATGCAAAATCAAATGCAAACTTTTAGATTGTATGGTGATAAATATTCACTTGTCACTTTCGTGATTGAGTTAAACGTGATAATAACAATTTGACACTAGTTCCAGTCGTCTCATTCAGTCTTTTTCTTATGGAAGAAGAAGCAATAAGTTCATCATAACTGTAAGTCCGGACCACAAACCCTAACAATAATGAAATGCCAAGGATGATGAGTCTCAATCTAGCTTTTCATCATTTTTTATTTTTATTTTGGTATTAAGTGAATAGTAACAAAACAAAACGAACTAGATATTGGGCTAAACGAACTAAACGGAAAACAGTGAGTATTAGACATAGTTAGTGGCTAGGTCGAAATCATGCATCCTTTTAATGTGTTCCAAATAAATTTTTGGAACATAATCAAAGCCAGTTAGTCGCATTAAAGGTAGGGGCAGGGGAGGGTAATTAGGTAGCTTTAACTAAACGAGCCATTGTTGGATAATCCACTATTAATTTCTTTGTTAAGTAAGTTCTACTTAACCAATCAATCAAGGTTGATTAGAATTTAGTTTATCCTCATTATTGCTAATCTTTGTCATTAATTTAATTTTCTGGCCTGAAGTTCTAGATAAGTGGACTGACCAACTCCAAGTTAAAGGGAGTATAAGTTAACTACTGCACAAATTTTCCCTTTAACTTGGAGTATACGTTTAATATCAGTGCACAAATTAACTCATTCTAATAAAATCAAGCGTGATTAGCAATACCAACAAGTTCTATACTGATTATATTCTTCTTTAAACACTGTTGTACCTAAAATTATGGGCTGGATAAAAATAAAACAATAATTCTGTTTAGCCAACTGATAGAACCCACTCGTCAAACCCACTACTTATGTGGCGCTTACGTGGGCTGACTTTTAGTTGATTTGCTTTCTTCTATGTTTTTTCTTTTTCCTTTTTTCTTTTGGTTTTTGATCCCTTTTTCACCATCATGCCATAAACTCGCTCGAAGGAAGAAAACGTTTGAGAAGGAGAAAGCCAAAGCAATATCCAACAGAGGGTTGGAAAGATGAAAGAAATCAAAAACCATATTCCTCGTTCTTCGTTTCGTCCAATTTCATGTCGATAAAAGTAGTTCAAAACAAAGTATTTTCATGTTGAATAGAATTATTGAAAATAAAAATAAACAAACATAAGAATGTATACTTTTGTCTCTTCATCCACTGATGATATGATCAAAGTTGTATGTGCATTGTACCAGAAAATTATACGTTAGGTCCACACTGATTTTGGCCGTACATGGATAAAATGAATATACAACACGCAACAACCTAGAAACTACACATAAGCTATCACAACTTTCGGATATATTGTTTTGAATAAAAGAGTCAACTAGCCTTTGATTATGTCATTTGCATGTACCAGTTGTAATCCTTAATCTTCCAAGATTTGATTGGATTGTCATCGAGTTGTTTTAGCACTCATTGAAAATAAAAATAAAGGGCCATTTACAAAATGGTCATACTTTTTGTAATTCAGTTACAAAATGATCATACTTTTGCAAATTGGTTACAAATTGATCCTACTTTTTCCGACATAACAATTTCTCAAAAAAAACGGGGTTTGTTATCCCCAAAATACCCTCGCTCTTAACTCAACCAAATGTTAACCATTGTTAACCCATCGCTGACGTGGTGGACAATTTTGTGACCAGATCCTAGAAGCTCAGGCTGACCAATCTAATTGCCAAGGCCTGAGCCATTTGAGTTCATTCTGCAGCTCACTAAAATAGCACTTGCATCTCATAACATCAAGCTTAGCTGCATTAAGACTTCAACTCACCTACAACCATCACCACTGCAATTCATACCTTGTTCTTGTCCTCAACTGCAACACCTAAATATTAAACCACTTACAACAACAAAAATGCATCAACATGTTTTTCATTCTGCACGGAAAATAACATTACTATTCAAATTGGTAAGCATCAGCTGGTGTTCCAGTTTTCATGTTTGCAAAACCAAAACAAAAAGAAGAGTATTGGTGCTCCGTGGAAAAAGTGTATATATTTCACTATTTAGGTGTATTTGGCAGTAACAACATCCTACTTGTGATGCTACTACCAATGTAAGATTTTAATAATTGCGTTGAACATAGGTCACCTAATGCTTCATGAACTGAGTTTATTCAAACAATTATACAGAAAAAAATACCTCATTTCTCCTTTCTTTTTCTAACTGATATTGGGTTAGTATTGATACATCTAATCATAGATGCTTCAAACATCAGTATATATTAGATGCAGAAACACTAACCCAATTCGGTTAGGAGGCGTGATTAATGTTGCATCGGAAGCCTCTACTCCATAGGTTTCAGCGACTTTGCTTTTCAGTTTGTCTTGGTTGGGCAACAATTCTGCTGCAGTTGGTATAAAGATATCAAAACCTGGTTCCCCCTTGTTCCCGGATATCTATAGCAATGCTTTAAAATACCTACATGAAATTAGTACAAAAATATCACATGAAGTAATATGAAACCCAATGAAGATCAAAGGTACAAGACCCTAAATGCATAAAATGAAGTTGTATGAATAAAAATATTTAGGGAAATTACCAATCTTACATTCTTACTTGAGAAACTGAGCTATACCTTGCTTGAGTTCCCTTGGTAGAAATTTTTCACGATACAAAAGCATGTTAGCCATATGGGTTACTGCAATAAAAGCCAAAGAAACAAAAACTTAACATATAAAATTTTATAATCGACATAAAAATTTCTGTATTTCGATGCCATAAAGAAGGGAAAACAGAAAGAGGAAAAAAGAAAACAAAATGACCAACTTTCTACTTGTATATACATGAAAATTGCAGACCTATTTTCAATATGGATGGTAATCCATTTTTGAGTCTTGTGTCACATCCTATGAACTCTAATGATACTTATGTTGTTTGCTTGAATTTCTAAATGCAGAGTATACATCATGATGGTTTAGGACATCACCATCAATCCATCATCTACTCAACATTTCTTGAACAAAACTATGAACTCACATTTTAAGAGATCGTCAAAGTTAACTCTGATTGAAATATTAATAAAAAATATTGCAAAGAAAACCACATGACTAACAATTAATATTCCCAAAAGCCCTTTCCCAACCTAATATAAGGGTCCTTTCTACAAAACTTATGCTTTAGCAAATTTGCATGCCTGTTTCATAGCAAAAGCATCCATACCATATACCTATTCTCAAATTTAAACCTGAGCTAAGGTAAGTGGCAGAAAGAGGTGGAATGCAAATAATTGCAAATTGCTAAATCAATTAATTTGCAAGACACGGCCACCATGGATCTTAACCAACACCATGAAACAAATAACTACATTATAGGAGATACAAAAATCTAAAGAACCAATTTGAAATCAGAAAACGAAAGAAGTTAATAGCATGAGTTAGGATTGGCACTTACTCATTTCTCTTCTACTAAATCGCATGATATTGATGCTTATAGTAGTTCCAGGTTTGGGTATCTAAAATCAACATGGCGTAAACATAAAAATGAATGCTTTAGAACCTGAAAATGTTAGAAATCAAAATTCTCAAAAAATAATATGATGAAGATACAAATTTACTTGCATCACTAAAATGGGCATCTCAAATTTCAACCAAAATGCGAAAAGGATTTTGAGATAACAAAGAAATCTTACTTGGAAAATCAGCTGTAAGCCATTATTCTAGAAGTTATTTTTCCTCGTGTGTCAGACAGTTCAAGTGATGGCAGTAGTTCATGCGCTGTAGAGTCGCCTTTGATCGAAAACTGATTACATTTCGCTATAAATAGTATTTGTCTATAAATTTGGCAATGTAGCACAATCACAAACTCATTGCAGTAACAACTTCTTCTTAACCACCAACAACAGCATATCCACTACTCAAAACCATTGGACTCCATCATTACTACCCTGCACCATCTCACTGAACTGCAACATTGTCTTCCCTGTTATCTTCAATCATCACTACCCTGCACCAGATTCTCAATCTTCCCTGTAATACATGAATTCCCCATAAATCAGCAACATCTCACGAAGAACCCTAAATTCATCTCAAACTCAAATTACCAACAATTTATGTAGCTTCTCGAACTCCAACTCCACATAACCCCTTCTAAATCTTCAAATGATAAAAACCTATCTCTAATTTCTTCTGGGTTTCAAGATCATCTTCATCTGCTCGATCTCTGAACTAAAAGTAACCTTGATTCAAAACAAAAAACCCAACTACTTGTTATTTCAGAAATCACAAAAAACCCATCTTATTTTGATTCCTAACAGACCCATTAATCATCTCCTTCTCCTGATTTCTCGATCCATCCTCGCAAATCTCAATCAACGATGATTCTACTAGCCGGCAGTTAACCCTTGTTGCAGATCCGGTTCACTCGTTTGTAGCAGAGTGTTAAGACAAGGACTTTAAAGTCTATTAAGGATCTGTTTGCGAAGAAAATGACTCGAAATCTCTCAAATTTCTATAAATCGCCATCGTTGCAGAGAGTTAGAGAGACAGATGCAGCTGAGAAGAAAATGAATCTCAAATGAAAACCCTAAACTGTTATAGTGGGTTTTTTGTTTTGAGTGATCATGTCCGTCCAAAGTATCCTCGAGATGTGCCAGTCACACGATGTACGGTGAAAGATCTAACAAAGTCAGGTTAAGGACATGCTTGTAATTTTACGAGTGCATTTAACTCGGACTTTGTGGGCCCACCCGACTTAACCCTGAAACTAACGGAAGTAGGACTGTTTTGTTAATGGATTGTAGCAGTGTGACTAATTTGCAAACCGGGTCTTAATAGTGGGACTGTTTTTGAATTTGCCCAAAAATAAACAAACATAAGAATGTATACTTTTGTCTCTTCATCCACTGATGATATGATCAAAGTTGTATGTGCATTGTACCAGAAAATTATACGTTAGGTCCACACTGATTTTGGCCGTACATGGATAAAATGAATATACAACACGCAACAACCTAGAAACTACACATAAGCTATCACAACTTTCGGATATATTGTTTTGAATAAAAGAGTCAACTAGCCTTTGATTATGTCATTTGCATGTACCAGTTGTAATCCTTAATCTTCCAAGATTTGATTGGATTGTCATCGAGTTGTTTTAGCTCTCATTTTCTTGATAAGACTAACCAAGGTTCTTGGAAAGAACCTGAATCTTAGAATATACATGGTGAAACGGCCGCTACTAGGTTAGATGTTCTTAAGTATGTCAAATGATGACAATGAAAAGAGAATTTGAATCAGCTAACATGAAGAGGTTGGAACTATTTTTTGTAATCACTCCGCTTATATAGGTTAAATTAGAGGTGTAAAACATGTCGGCCCGGCACACGAAGTCGCGTGCATCACGTGCCATGTGCCGTGTTGTGCTGTGCCAACGATTTATACGTGCTGTGCCGTGTTGTGCTTTACTAGTCAAAATCTAGGCACAGCACAGTCCACGGGCACAGCACACGAATAAATGTGTTGTGCCGTGCTGACACACGTGTTATAAACAATTTGAAATCACTTAATGGTATACATTAAGTCGGACATTATTACGAGAATCTAAATAAACAACAAATCATTTGTATTTTTTTCAAGTAAAATCAACAAGTTTATATTCAATAAAAAGAAATAACCCATCAAATATAAAATTGGATCATTGTCATATAGATTAATGTTCTAGTCAAATATAGGTAACGACATTATAACAACGATATTAAAATATATTTTCCAAATATTTAGGTATTATATATGTTGTTATAAAAGTAAGTCAACATAAAATGTCAAAAACTAGCTAAAATAGTGACTCTTTTGTGAAATATATACAAAATGTGATTTATTATGCCTTGTTATATGGTGTACTTGTGCATGCTATGACGTGCTTTCTTAACGTGATGTGCTGTGCCGTGCCACGTGCTAATTCGTGCCACGTGCTGTGCTGGGCTACTGTGCCAATTAGTCAAACCCAACACGTCCCATTTAACCAACTTGATGTGCCGTGCTGGGCTAAGTCACGTGCTGGGATGAGTTGTGCTCAACTTTTACCGTGCTGGGCTGGGCTGTGCTCGTGCTGTCATAGCCCAGTTTACACCTCTAGGCTAAATGTTCTCACTTGCAAATTTGCTCTCAAAACCTGTTTTATTCTATTTTGAAAAAAATTGTTTTACAATGTGGATATTATTCCGTTTGCGGTGTGGTGGGCAATCTGGATCGAAGGAAATGTAATGTTTTTTAATGGAAACTTAGGATGAATTGATTGATAGTGTTAGTGTCAAGATTTTTATTTATAATTGGAGTGTGGCCGTGTGGGTACAAGTATTTTTTTAGGGTATCTCCTTAAACACATTACTGCACCACTGGGAGGCAATCGTGCACTAGTATTTTTTTTTTCTTCTTTTTTCTCTTACGACCTCTAATACAATTGAGCTTGTTTCGCAATTCTTTACCTTCTTGATAAGGATTCGATTTCTTTTCGAATATTCAGCCCTTTTTGAGTCAAAATAATAATAAGAAAAAAGGTTGTTTTCCTTTTATACAGATAGTTTTTCCTCCCCCATCATACTTAAAATTCTTGCTCCATGAACGTACTTCATTTTTATGGGCCGAAGATAATTATTAGCTAAGGAAAATAAAATAAAAAATACAACAGCTCAGGGAGCGCGAACCTGACCTCTGCAAATGTCTTCAGTACAATGGTAATGTCGACAATCAGATTTCAAAACATATCGGCATTTTAGTTCAACAATTTATAATTATTCAAGGGTGTGTATGTTTTGCAATCTTAATCTGGTGCATATTTTTCCGAGTATGGCAAAATAATGAAATCTCCCATCAGATAGCAATGTCATGAAGATGTGTAAATAATTGGCACCTAGGTGTGTTACTGTGTCATGAAGATGCATCCGTTATTCCCTTGTAATTATGGTTGACACGGATAAGTTTATGGGGTCGTAAGCTAAGTGATTTTATTAATTGATATGGACACGTTTGTGTACACATTTTTCGTATTACAGTTAGGTCAAATGTCACCATTCAAGGTACACCTACAGAAATTAATAACCTTATATTAATCATGAATTATTTTCAGATAATCAATCAAATTATTGCTTGATTAGTTCGATCATCGTTTAATTGAACCACCTTACATTTGAACTTAGCTTAGGATATGTACTTACGTCACTTACATTTGTAAGTCAAAAGTGTTTTTGATTAAGATTAAGAGGAAGTGTGTAAAAGAGGCCATAGATCACTTTGTTAAAGTGAGTTCAATTCATATTAAGGGATAGCTTTAACAACGAATCAAACCATACATCTTGAATTCTAACGGACTTCTACTCAGTAGCCAAGACTAGAAGTGTAAATTGGGTTGTGCCAGCACGAGCACGGCCCAGCATAGCACGCTAAAATTTGAGCACAGCCCAGCCCAGCACGGCACAACATGTTAGTTAAATGTGACGTGTTGGGTTTGACTAATTGGCACAGTAGCACAGCACAACATGCGGCACGGATAAGCACGTGGCCCAGCCCAGCCTAGCACGTTAAGAAAGCACGTCATAACATGTACAAATACACCATATAACAAGGCATAATACATCACATTTTTTGTATATTTCACAAAAGAGTCACTATTCTAGCTAGTTTTTAATATTTTATGCTGGCTTATTTATAACAACACATATAATACCTTAATATTTGGAAAATATATTTCAATATCGTTGTTATAATGTCGTCACCTATATTTAACTAGAACATTAATTTACCTGACAATAATCCAATTTTATATTTGATGGGCTATTTCTTTTTATTGAATAAACTTGTTAATTTTACTTGAAATAATATCAAATGATATGTTGTCTAATTAAATTCTTGTGATAATGTATCACTTAATGTATACATTAAGTGATTTCAAATTGTTTATAGCACCTGTGCCAGCACGGCACAACACGACACGTTTATTCGTGTGATGTGCTTAATTTTTGACTAGTAAAACACAACACGACACATCACGTTTAAATCATTGGCACAGCACATCACGACACATGGCACGTGAAGCACGCGACTTCGTGTGCCGGGCCGGCACGTTTTACACCTCTAGCCAAGACTGTAATAAGGGGTATCAAATTCGCACGACAATTAATAAAAAGTCTAAACTTCATACTATTGAATGGTAAATTTTGCTCGGTACCCATAATCCTTTTAAGAATTTGGCAATCCTACGTAACAACTATGTTGACAAAGTATAATTTAGCAAACCCCTGCGCTAGCTGATGACATAGTTGACTATAGAAGACACCTTTGATACACAACACGCATTAGATATATGCCGGTGAGTCGGTGACATTGAATTCATTGAGAGCTTTTAGTAAGGTACTTTCTTAGAAGAAGGCCTCAAAGTGATCACAATAGTGAATGCAGCAGCTAGCATATCAAGGTAGGGTTGTTTAATACCATGCGTGCACTGATTGGGCGCAGTCAAGTTAGTAGCTTAGTTAGCAATTCGGATTTCGGCATACATACGAAACGGCAATCGAACGAGTATTATTTGGATTTATAAAATCGAATTCATCAAAAATCCGGTCAACAGTTCGTGAATCGGGAATAATTCGGAACGCCATACGTACATGTATAATTCGTTTTACTAATTTGTGTTTGGTATTGAAAATTCGGTATGTATTAATTAATAAATAAATATGTTTCTGACGTGGGGAGTATCATTTGTGATTTAAAAGAGTATATACGTAATATATTTAGAATTCACACCAACAAATACCCAGTGCACTGGCTTGAGCTATAGTATAGGAAGCAAGAGAACGAAAGTTCGAATCCCATCCTTTCGAGAACGACTGATTCGGGATAATTCGCGAATAATATATCGAATTGCTAACTAAGGTCACTAGTACATGATAAATAACTATCCGAATAATATACCGAATTGCTAACTAGGTCAAACTAGTACATGATAAATAGCTGGAAATAGGAATAGATATTTGGATCAGGTCAGGGAAGTTGACAGATTGCACGGAAAAGTTGAATTGTATTGTATAGGTTGGTCCTATATTGGATATCTTTACTAGATTTTTTATATACACTATTACACTGTTAGTTAGATTGTCATTTCTCATTCAATTTCATCGTTAAATGAAAGAAAAGTACCAGTAGAAGAGGTTGAAGAAGAAGAAGGAGAAGGATCCAACTCCCATCTTCATTATTGATGATACATTATAGGTGATTGAGTAGTGATAGTAGTATAACTGTAAAAACAGTAACATCACCATGTACGTCTAGTGAGAAGGTACCAGTCATTATCTTGTCGCTGTACTTGTTGGTCTTACTCATCTAAATGTTAAATCCAAGGCTTGGGCATTTTAACTATTCTTCCTTTGTTTATTTACCTCAACATTTAGTGTTTATTGATCCTGAGAGAAATCTCAATATTGATTTCGAACTTTGAAGGACATTCCCAGTTTAGATCAGGTCACTTTAGCTTCAGAGATACGGTAAAAATGAAAAAAGAAAGAAGAACTGCAGATGATACGATTCCTGATATATTGCAGTAAAGAATCAATAAATTATTGAAAACATGCAATTTTCCCGCTACTTGTGTGTGATATGGCATGTTTTCCACTATCATTTCTCACTGATCCGTATTCAATCCAATATTCAAATGTTTGTTCACCTTATCACAATTTCAAAAGAGACGTAAGGGGATTAGAGACCTTGCCCTTTAATTTAAGGGGATTAGAGACCTTGCCCTTTAATTTATGAACAAAGAGGTCCCCAGGCCCAGAACATCAATGGACTTTTGCCCTTTACACGAGGGGATTAGAGACCTTGCCCTTTAATTTAGAAGGCAGTTTTTGGTATACCAAAAACATTTTGGGCATACCAAGTAAGACAAAATAGGAGTGTAAATAGCAATATTAGAAGCCCCTTAACCAATTTTTTTTTCGTAATGACAAATATGCCCTTTTAGGATTAGTGTTAATAGTAATGATTAGGTAAAATAAATCTGATTAGTGAGTAGTTTTAAGATTACTTGTCACTATCCGGGGGGGTTTGGGGGGGCGTAACTAGAGCTACGCCCTCTCGTCACGATTTTTTCCTGGTTTTGATCGTCAGAATGTTGATTTTTTTCCAACATATCTTATGTTTAATCTCTCTTTTGTAGGTTAAAATCATCAAAAGTTTGTGTTTTTTCACTAAGGTTCGGCGAGTTTGGATAAACAGTTGACTTAGCTGGAAGTGTTGATTAAGAGCCGAACCTACCTAGTTCCTGGCTCGTTTTGAATTGTCCAAATAAGCCGAACCCTACACCGAATCGTCTGGAAGAAAAAATGTTTAGGGTTCGGCTTATATTTAGAAATTAAATAGCGCTTGAACCTGTTGGAAACACATTGTTCGGCTATTTGAATAATTAGAATATAAGCCGAACCTGATCATGTACATTCCTGGGTTAATAATTTTGTATTGGTTCGGCACATATTATGATTATCGAATACGCCGAACCCCTACGCATCTCTTTCTGTGACTAGGTTCGGCTTGAAATTGCTTGAAATTTCAAGCCGAATTGTTCATATACACTTACAGGAAGCTTTTGTGAAGAACAGTTCGGCTAAAAACACAACTTAATTGTGAGCCGAATCTTATAAATGCACTAGGTTCGGCAGATATTATGATTATCGTACAAGCCGAACCTAACCATTAATTTTTCTTTAGAGCATCTAAAAATGTTCGGTACATATTATGATTATCGTACAAGCCGAACCTAACCATTAAGAGTAAGGACATATTAGTAAGTTAAATTGTTTGAGGATATATAAGTAATTACACTGGGTGGAAAAAAAAATTTGTATGCCCAAAATGTTTCATGTATGCCCAAAAACTGCCTTCAGTGGACTTTTGCCCTTTACACGAGGGGATTAGAGACCTTGCCCTTTAATTTAACTAGTACTCATAGAATGCAGCCCACACTAATGGACACATTGAGTTAGTGGTTAATCTGCTTTTCTTTAAACAAAAAGAAGAGAATCAAACTAAAGGGAAAAGAAAGTATAAAAATGAAAAACAATACTAATTCTTATAGCAGGGGTGAGCATGGGCCGGTATGGACCGGTTTTTGCCTCATCCGCATCCAATTCATTGCATTACGGATTTCAAATTTAGCATCCGCATCCAATCCATATCCAACGGATTTTCATCTAATGGATGCACGAATGGACGGATTGGATGCGGATAATCCAATGGATCTGTTTTAGTTAGAATTTATAGTAAAGAAAACAAAGTTAACACAAATGACTCCTTATAAAGCCTATATATCCTATATATGTATACAAATTTAAAAATGCCATGTACAACACCCCAAGTAAACATCTTAAAAATTCCTAAATGATCCATAGTATTTTCGAGAACTACATAAATTCCCTTAATTTAACGGATATGGATGTCCAACGGATTTTCAAGGTTGCATCCGGGCCGTATCCATTATCCATTGGATTTCAAAAAATCCATCCTCATCCAATCCATTGACGAACGGTCTGGACATCCATCCGCAAATGAGCGGTTGGCAAAAACCGGTTCATACCGGCCCATGCTCACCCCTACTCGCTTTAATCAAGTAATACGAATCAATAGTAGTCGTGTAAAGGGCAAAAGTCCATTGATGTTCTGGGCCTGGGGACCTCTTTGTTCATAAATTTGACAAAACTCTTTAGAGAATTGGGAGAACTAACACCACCGACGAATGACAATGAAATTCTATTTGTAACATTAATAGAAAGAACACAACAAAGAGAAAGACGAAGAGAATGGTAGATGTTTCGTAAGTACCAAATTCTATAATCAAACGGAAAAGAAGAAAAGAAAAGGAGAAAAATACTGTAACTAATGGGCCAGAACCGAAGATGTTGAAGGGCTCACAAAGAATGAATTGGTAGTTTGACCTAGCAAAAAATAAATAAAAATGAATTGGTAAAAGGCTCGTTTGGGATTGTTTTTTTTTTCAACCAAAAACACTTTATAACAAATTTTTACCAAAAATTGTATTTGATAAAAAAAAATCTGGTAAAATTTGGAGAGAAACACTTTCATTTTACGCTTGCTTTTAAAAGCTACTCATCACTATCTTTTAAAAGCTAGAAAAACAGAAGATGTGAACCTACATAAATTGATTTAATTGATTCTCTATTTCAACCCCGTACGTATCATTTTATTTTTAACTTCTATTTTATTTATCTATTTTTTATTTTAAATAGTAAATACAATATAATAATATTTTTCTAAGCAAACATAATTATATTTTCTTTATTAAATAATAAAAAATATATATAATAATAAAAAACACCCGCAACAAAAACACTTGACAGTCCAGATACCCTTTATCAACTGCAACAAAAACACCCTCACGGACCCCCTCCTGCTATCCCTATTGAACCTGTTATGGCTCAACCTGCAGTGGATAGTAAGACAATATTGCAAGCCATTATGAGTTTTCCTAAAGGCACATTTTGCAGGAGAGATGGACTTCGATCTTAGCACTTGTTAGACGCATTGAGTGGGCCTGCAGCAGCAGTTTCTGAAGAACTACTTTCCTCTATTGCTGGAGTTGTAAACTTGTGGCTGTCAGGGTCTGTCCTGATGTTCTAGGGCCATACATATCCATCTCTCCCTTAACCCCATTGCTTAAGCTTGACGGTGGTCTCCGACCTATTGCCGTAGGCACTATCTGGAGGACACTTTGTGATAAAGTTGCTGCTAGTTCAGTTGGCGGAGATATGGCCAATTATATGAGAAATCATCAGTTCGGGGTTGGTATTCCTTGCGGAGGAGAAAACATCCTACACGCTGCTAACAAGTTACTGGAGTTGAAAGGTATACAAAATTCTCTTACTATGATGCTTGTGGACTTTTCAAATGCCTTTAATTTAGTGGATATGACTACTTTGATCACAGAAGTGATAGCTAGATGTCCTAGTATAGCTAGGTGGGTTGAGTTCTGCTATTCCCACCCTGCCAAGTTATACTACAATGATTCCATTCTATCCTCAACTCAAGGAGTCCAGCAGGGTGACCCCCTTTGACCACTACTTTTCGCTTTGGTTTTACACCCTCTTGCCTGCAAAATTGCTGCAAATTGTTCCCTGGATATGCATGCGTGGTACCTCGACGATGGAACCATCATAGGAGATACGATGGAGGTGTCAAAATATCTCAAGATTATTCAACATGATGGTGCTTCCCGTGGCCTGCACTTGAATATCCGGAAGACGGAGATTTTTTGGCATGTTGTTTATCCCAGGAGTCTCCTGGATGGTGTCTTTCCAGATAACATTAGCAAGCCTTCTAAAGGTGTAAAACTTCTTAGAGGACTAGTTAGCCTTGACGACAAATTCTGCAGTGATATGGTAAAGCTTCGTGCTGACAAAACTATCCATCTAATGAACTCTGTGAAATAATTGAAAGACCCGCAGAGCGATCTTTTGTTGTTACGTAACTGCACTGGTGTTTCACGCCTCTATTTCACATTACGTACTACCAGCCCTGCAGTTTTACCTGACGCAATAGAATATTACGACCAGCAGCTCAAAGAGTATTTAAGACATATAATGACAGGTGATGGAGCAGGTTTCGGTAGTCTTCAACAACGCCTTGTTATACTGTCGTTCAAATATGGAGGTTTTGGTGTCTAAACCATGGAAGACACCAGCCACTACTGTTTTCTGGCATCACAACTTCAAACAAAGCATATGCAGAACACTATCCTAGCCTCCACTGACAATCTGGGATCTAGTCGCCATTATGATTAGGATTTCAGCAAATTCATGCAGGCATGTGACTTATCTATGCTTGATATCAACTCGGTTTCCCCACACCCTATGAAAGATCTGGCAACACAGTACTTTGGCGTCATAATTAGAGAGTTACCGACCAAATACACCTTGACAGCGAGAGACGCAGCATTGTGGCAATGCAATAAGCTAGATCATGCTATGGACTACCTGAAAGCCATTCCCATTCCAGGACTCAATCAGTCCCTTGGCCCTCATCTATTTCGTGTCGTTGTGCAATACAGACTTGGTATCCCTTTATTTCCGGTAGATGAAAAATATTCGTGTTGCGGACGTGATATGGATATTTACGGTGACCACGCCCTACATTGTGCAAGTGAAGTTGGCCTTAAGTTACGACGTTATTTGGTAAGGGACGTTCTTATGGACATGTGTTATCGGGCAGGTATTGCTGCTAGAAAGGAGGTTAACCTTGGACTACTATATGAAAGTGACGTGGTGCTTAAACCGACGGACATTCTTATTCATAGCTGGGAAAACGGCCAAGACACCTGTTTTGATGTCACCAGAGTTTCTCCATTCTCAGGTGATGGACTACATAGCTGCTCAACTGGGCTGGACATCTCTATAGTTGTTAATCGTAAATGTAACAAGTACCTAGACATATGTGCGTCCCAAGGATATCGCTTCTGTTCTTTGGCTTTTTCTACATTAGGAGAACTTGGAGAAGACTTAGTTATTCTGCTGAGAAGGTTGAAGAATTACATGACCAACTATGATGTTAACAGCAAAGTAGGCAGTTTGCTTTTCCATAGGATAGGTTTGGCTATCCAGAAGGGCGTTGGTGCACAAATTGTTGCCCGACTCCCACCCATTCATGTGTAATTATCACTTGTTGTTTTTTCAATAAAAGCTTGTGGTGGCATCTTTTTATATAAAATAAATATTACTTACATTTTATTAAATATATTAGAATTAAAAATATAATATATTATAATTAAAATGTATTTAAAATTAATTTTGGAATATGTCTATTTTCGTCATTAAATACATCACCATCACTTTAAAATACAAGTTTACCAAACATTTATGGTTTGTTAATTTCATAATGCTTTTTAAATTATAGTTTACCAAACGTCATGCCGATTTATTTCCACAGCACAACACAACAACGCACATCAAAGCACAACAGAAAAACACTTTTCTACTTTAGAGAGTAAACAGAACAGAACAAAAGGAAGCAAAGAGAAAGATCTTGGTATGGATACACAACAATGGAGAGTTTAATATTCTTTAAAGAGAAAAATTATAATATTTCCTCTGTGACAATTTTCTACTTTAAGTTATGTATCATTTTTCTAGATTTTGCCACTACAACAAAACATGGTTTTTTCAATGAAAAATTAATATGTTGACACTGTTCTTGTACTTCGGTAACATTATATATAGGTGACGCAGAAAATGTCACATATGCATAATATTTACAACAGATTTTTAGGTGTTGAAAATATAGTGTCACAAATGCCAGAGTTTGTTGTAGTGTGCACTACACCATTTTTGGGCTTTAGCAACGGCCCCTTGCAGTTGCAAACTGGACTTGCAACAGCAGCAATCCATTGCGAAACATGGTGACGCAATATTTTCTCAACAGCTCTTAAGCCGTTGTGAATTTTTTTCCGCGACGTTTTCGTTTCAGCCAAGTATTTTCTTACTTAGTTTTTACAACTGTTTCGGCTATTATGAATAGGTTTAGCAACAGCCAGTCATTGTTGCTACATTTTTTCCGCAACTGCTTGAAACAATTGCGAAACAAAAAATTCGCAATGGGTCCTTAGCTGTTGCAAAATTTGGAACCAAATTTTTTTTAACCGGACCATCTTAATCGGACAGGATTGTATTATTCTGGTTCAAAATTTAGCAACTGTTTACAGCCGTTGCTAAATTTTTGCAACCGAAAAAAAGGTCAAGTCAATAATCTAGTTGACCTAGTCAAGAGTGCCCTGGAAGGCCAATTTCAGGCTAAAATACTGAAAACATAGATGTAAATTTTAAGAGAAACATTAACTGCATTTTAACCAAAGAAGTCTTTCATTGAAATTCATGCCAAATTACCCGGATATTCAGGCATATTTCAGGCCAAAATATAGAAAACACATCAACAATAAGCAATAAACAAAGGGAGAATGAGCAATAAACAAAGGGATAATGGAACGTCGCTCACTTGGGTACTTAGCAAACTTCTTAATATATACCAGTTGTGTGTTCTGCAGCATCCAAGGTGAGATTTGCAACCTGCAAGCATATAAATAGAAGAACATCATATGTAATTTAAAGTCAAATTAAGACACGCAGAACAAGAAGAAGGGAGCAATAAAAGCAGAGAACCAAATATACTTCAAAGCCTAAGATAGACAGTGCAACAAATATTGTTTAATAACTATACTAATATAATCCATGTACCTTCTCCCTACACTTTGGGCTTCATGTTTCATGTTCTTCGTGATTTTCCCCTCAGCATCTGTAGTGACAAGAAATTGATATACTCATCAAGATGAAGTCCAAAAAAATATATTGTGGGATACAATTGGTACTCTGAGACTATCATATAATGGAAATCTCCCCTTTGTAAAAGAACTAGGATAGGCTAGCAAAACAATAAGAAAATTATTTTGAAGTTATGAAGGAAGTGTGCATGAATAATGGAATTTGCATAGTACAAATACTTATGTGCCCTGCTATCTGTCATGGTTACAAAGGAGTGATTTAGATGGGAGGAAAAAAAGAATCCAAGAAATACATGAAAGTATCAATAATAATAATTTCGAGTTTCCTTCCTAAAACGAAATGCAATTCTCCGTAAAACGATAATACTTTTCAGGGAATACCCAAGATTAAAAAACAAAAGCACATAAACTTATGTGAATTACCTGGAAAATATGTTATAGGCGTAGACAAGGATGAAACCAATGAGAGCGCCATGGAAAGGATCACTTATCTGTACAATAAACAAAAAATGCTCTTCACCATACATTAGTTTAGGGATAATTCATGTAAATCAGAAGACTATAACAGAACGAAGCATGTTAACTTCAAAAGGATGACAAGAATCAGTTATAAGAATAACCAAAAGACCAAGATGTGTGGATATTGATAGAGTCATGTTGTCCATAACGAGCGACAGAAAATTCTTCTATGTAATAAAGAATTAGATGTACTTCGTGAAGAAAGTGAACAATCAGTTGCGCAAAAGAAGAGAATTAACAACATAATTCATCTACTACAAGTAGAAGAAGCATATTTAAATTATGACTCGTGATTCAAAATCTGTCGACATTATTCTTAAGACTCAGTTATAAAAATTACCCGAGCTACTATGTGAACTTAAACGGGATCATATCGTCATTTTCCGTTATAACTCATAAAACTTACTTAAATTGTGAATCTTGAAATCAGTCAAAAGACTTGCTCTAAATTCCGAATCCTGAAATCGGTTACAAGACTCACTCTAAGTTCTGAATCATGAAATCAATTATAAGATTTATTCTAAATTTCGAATCTTGAAATAGGCATCCGGATAAGGACAGACACACACCTTTAGCCAATATACAAGACCATGATCATTCCTAGACATATAACATTGGTAGATTTAGTTCTAATCCACTACAAGTAGAAGAAGCATCTTGTGGACAAATCAGTTAATAACTTTTAAGATACCAGGTTACCCGGGGTATATTTAAGATGAAAAATTGTATTGAGATACAACCATGTGAGACAACCAATTGGTTAATAGCATTCACCTTCATACCTGCAACCACAGAAGATACTTGACAACCCCTGTTGAGCAACATACACTCTTTTTCCATGAGTTAAATCATCCCAACAATATTGAAGTGATAATGTGCTTCATCCTGCAAAGCACAAAATGGATGCAAAAACATGGTAAGGTTTTCTTTTGCCGATGAAGTGCCTGAGCAAGGTACTAAAACTAAAAAACCATTAAACAAGGGTATCCAAGGGTTTATCCCTTTTTTTATGTTTAATAATGTACTCTACAACAAACAAAAAAGAAAATCAAAATCCCCAAATGGGTATAAACAGTCAATATACTGCCGCGATACCTGAGCAAGTATATCAATCTATCCTTCAGTACACTTCAAGCCCCCTTTTCCCATGAGCTAAATTATCCCAAACTGATCCTTCTGTCCTTCAGTACAACACTTCAAACCCCTTTTTCCGAAAATACCTAGCATTCGAAGAAAATCAATTACCAGATGAGCCAATATCGTCCGAATCCGACAAGAGCATCAAACAAAGACCAACCACACATATAGCTTGACCAAAGAACTGACATAGACCATACAATATCTAGTCATTTGAATATCCATGTTAAGATCATAACCTATGGTGTTGTCCGGCAATCCAACAACGTGACACTCGTAATCGACGAATACTGATATGCCTTGATCACTACCAATCAAACCACATTCCAAATTTAGTACCAAGGATAACACTAATACATCTACTTACCAAGGTAGCTAGAATTGGTTTCACATGAAACATCTTCAAAGCTTCTTCTTCACCTAGAAACATCTGCAATATTAACCAATCAAACACATCAATAAGAAGGAGATTAAAAGAGATAGAAGATAAATGAGTTGTTGGTATTTACAGCTGATTGTTCTCTTCTTCCCTAGACCATTTTATCTAAACCCAATCAACAAAATAAAAATCTCAATCCCTCACTCGTTTTGTTCTACAATGAAAATATAGAAGAATCCGAAGCTTTTCTTAATCTGTCTCAAACAATCGAACACGCTTAATATGTTACCGTTCATCCCTGTTATCAATGGAAGACAACAAACTTTGTTAAACTTATTTCATGGTTTAAAATTAGCACGAAATTAAAACTGACTTACCCATCCTTCTGTGTCCTTCTCAACCTAGAAACATGTCCCAACACTTCTCAAGATAAGCCCTAATTTGATAACAATCAAATATACAAAAAATCTGAACAAGTAGATTTCACAAGCAAAACTAGACAATTCAAACAATTATAAACTCAAATACTTCAATTACATCCTCCACAAATCATTATAAACTCAAATTACTTCAATTATCCACTACTTATAAACCCAATTTACTTTAATTACAGTCAAAACAGTAAAAATAACCAAAAATCTAAACCCTAAAAATCATTTTTTACTAACAAACCCAGAAATAAACCCTAAACCAAAGCCACTGTGTAGACTCTTCAATTAAGATTCTTCTTCTTTTAAATCGACCTAAAAATCCACCGAAAATTGAGTATTCTTCATAATCATTTCTATCTTTCTTATTCTCTCTCACCATTTTCTCCCCCCAAAACAATTGCGAACCCTAACTTTGCCTATAGAAAATCAAGCACGAGGATTGTTGTAGAGAAAATAATGGTGGGTTTTCAAGAGAAGGACTTAAGAACAATTTAATCAGGAGAAAGATTTCACTCGAAGGTTTAATTGTAGGTTTTCTGAAGACAAAATGGGTTTTCAGATAAAAATCGAAGAGAAAATGGTTTACGTTTGATGGTTTTCTCATGGTAGTAGTGTTTGGGCGATAACAAAAATGAGAGTCATGAATTATTTTATTTTTTTGAAGCAGAGACTGAAATGGAGTAAAGGTGAGGAAGAAGAAGAAAGATAGATTAGAGTGATAAGAGGAAAAGTGTTCTCTTGTTTGGGATTAATATATGGTTTAGGTGAGAAATTTGATCAAACAGTCCAAATATTTCAGAGAAAATTTTAACCGTAGAAAATAGTGTTTCCATCCACTCAAACTTGTCGCACATGTGGAATTATAATGTTACTTTGCACACAAGCAGGGATCACATGTGGTATGGTCAGCCGTTACCAATTGCAACATGACTTAAAAATTCGCAACTGCTAGATGCAGTTACAAATTTCGCAACTGCAACAAGAAGTTGCTAATATTTGAGCAGTTGCGAATTTAGTTGCAAATTCGCAACTGCGTAAGAGATGTTGCAAAATTTTGTTGCTAATCGGGAAAAATAGTGTAGTGTTGGATGCTTTCTGGTGAAAGAGAGAAGGCATTCAACTGGAAATTACTAATAAATTAGCAGTCTATCTTTCAAAAGACGGAGCCACTTGACGAAGAGGTTGGATATATTATGCTACTCCTGTTTGTCCAACAAAAACTTATTTCATGATGTCGCTGCTTCTTACCAAAAAATCCCCAATCACAGATCAACTAAGCATTTGTAGCCAATGTAAAATTATGAGAGAAACTAATTATACCTTTGTAGGGCTCCCAGTTAAGTAAGCTAGTTCATATTCTGACCATAAAAGTGGAGATTCGCAGCTAATTGACCCCTCCCTCATTGACTATCAAGCTCCCCGGTGAAAGGATACCAGAAATATTTCTAGTGAGCATCCATAAGAAAGAAACATTATTCATAAAGAATGTGTAGCTTACAAAACTGTATTAATATTGAATAGTGGGGATGAGCGAATAGGGTTTCTTCTAGAATGTAAGTTGATTTGCAATTACGACCCCAACATTCTTACAGAATGATATTGTATGTTATTATTCGGGATCTAAGAAAGTTTAACAAACAACAGTTTGAGAGAATCATAGTAAGTCAACTTACTGGACATACATGGCCTTGATAAGAAATCACGGACTCCGTCTCAGACGGATCTGAAACATAGCCTAGTCGAAGATAATGAAGCATATTCTAAACTACTTCTTATTCTTTGCCAGCAGAGACCTATGGAAGGTTAGGAAATAGTCCCAAAAATAAGTTCAAGTGTGCATGGATTTGCTTAACGAAGAAAAAAAAAACGGTAATGGGTAAATCCCATACCTGAAACACTTGTATAGCCAGTTTTCCATTTCACTGAACAACCATTCTCTTATCGTGGTATTGAGGATCCTCGGTGCTAAGGGATGCCTGGTTCAAAAAATCTTGTAAGAACCAAGACGTACAAACTCTTAATGTTCAAAAATAAGGCTAACCATTAAACTATCAGAATGAACTCAGTGTTCACCTCAACCAAAATGCGGTCATATGGTTATCTTCATCAACAAAGCCATTGTTTATTAAAAGCTTTAAATTAGAGTGTGGTTCACACATACAGGACAAACGAGCTTCAAATATCAGAATAACACCATTGAATAACCACTAATAATAGAATTGACCATAATAAAGACAAGAAATAAGCAATTATGTGAAGGGAGATAGTATACCATGCAAAAATTGGCTCATCAGCCTTATATGGGCGGTCAACCATGACCTGAATAGCCCCTTCGACTCAAGACATGCAGAAGCTCTGCACAAATTGAGATCTCCATGAGGGTACCATTAGATCATCGGTTGAACTTCATGTAAATAGGATAAAATCTAATCAGAAAACAGAATTACATATTCAAATGAACAAAACCCCAAATTTGAAAAGTAAAACTTACAAAGAAATGTTCCAAATAACGGATAGTACCAGAATTTGCAAACTCTAGATGTGCGTTTTCTGGTGGTGAAAGAGATGAATTTGTTGTTGATTTATATGCCTACAGTATCTCTTTCCCTGCAAATTTTATATTGCATACAACCTATAAATTCTATCATTCATAAAAACTAAATCATCTTCAATATACTCCACTAATCCACAAAAATCAACGATTGCTTATTTCTCTGTTGAAATACTCCCCGAATTCTCACGAGCTCTGTGAAAACTCAAATTAGGAGAAAACTGATGCAGACGAGTACGCCATAGCCTATTTGGAGGCAAAAGACCCGACTGTTGTGAAACAGACCGGAGGGTGTCTATTTTGATGGGAAACGGCCCAATAAACATGACAAGGAGTCTATGACTGCCTTGGTCTTCTAAATTTAGCCATATTCCATTGTCTCGGGCGTCTTAGACCCGTTTTTGCCGTTTTAGGAAAGTTTTATTTCGCTAATAACTTCTTCGTTAAGAGTCTGTTTGAGTCGCCGTTTGTGGCCCATAGTTTGTTTTGATAAGTACTTTCATTATTTAGGAAAATCTCAAATTTTCCAAAAATAGCAAATTTTGAGTTTGAGTCGGTTGTGGGTTGTTTTCATCCTCTCTTGTCACACAAGTTAGGGTTTTTTCCCACGTCTATTTAAGGGTATTCTATTTATTGTTTAGGGGAGTTGATTTGATCAATAAAATTTATTTTTATTAAACTTATTCAAGTTTAATTGTGATTCTTATTTATAGTCGGGAAACCGAGGTCTAAATAATTATCTTCGTTCATAGTCGTTATTCCTAGGAATAATTCGAGGTCTGAACAAACTATCTCTTTTCTTTCTTTTCAATATATCCGCTGCACTAAAAACCCATCTTTTCATATATGATATATACTCTAACTCCACCTCAATCTCGTCCATTCATCTCATTGAAGAACAAGAATAATTGTTAAGACATAAAATTCTTTAAATTTTTTTGAAGAACCCTAACTCTTCAGCAATCGAAAAAAAACACAATACTAATGATCTATACAAAAAACCTATTAGAACTCTACAAATCTTGAACTTATGAGATGATATTAACTTACCTTTAGAAAATGAAGGAGAATCTGAGATTATTAGTCAAATCCTAATAAGTTTTTTTCTCATATTGAAAAAAAATTACCCTAATAAATTAGTCGGCATAATTTGGGATTTGATAACTCTGAAATCAACAAATCATTCGACCTTAATCTCGGAGATTACTGATTTGAGACTTCATAAGTTCCTGAAATCAGAGCAGTGGAACCATAAAAAAGAGAAGAGAAATAGAGAATCAGTGAAGAAAGATAAAAGAATAGAAAGGATTCTGATAATCACTATCAGCAATTCAGCATCATAGCTGTGTATGTATAATGATCTTTGATTAAACCTCAAAACAAGAAGAAGCAGAACCCTAAAGATAAGAGAAGAGAATGAAAAAAAAAAGATTTATGTTCGACTTTTAGTCTAACCCCAAGTCAGTTTTGAAGCTGGCTGAACATCTGGATGGGCTGAAACCGAGTCAGATTGAAAGTATGGGAAGCACACACACGAGTCGCACGCGTACAACTCAATTCTGTTGTGAATCGCAACTGGATCAAACATTTGCGAGTTTCGTAACAGTTTCAAACTGTTGCGAATATTTTGCAACTAAAAATTCGCAACAGCTGCAAAGCGGTTGCAAGTCTTAGTTGCTAAACCCCATATTTGGTGTAGTGAACTTGCATTGTGTTAACTCAATTTATATCGGGAAATCTTATCCTGGAAACAACTTCGCATGTTGGGGTTTAGCATTGATCATCTTGAGTATACCCGCAAGCTAATATGTTACAACTTTTTGAACTTGTGATTCTTCCCTCGTAAAGTTGCTGCAGCAGAGTTGTGTTGATTCAGTTCTTCGTATATTACTTTGATACATCTAACGTTGTTTTTCATTGTTACAAGATTCCAACAAATAACACCATTATTAACATAACATACGAGACCATATACAGGTTCCAAAACGTTACTACCGATATTACTAACGATACGTTGATCGAAAAGGGACACTTAAAATAGGCTGACATGATAATGAAGGTCGCCAACCATTTTACTAACGATACCGGATTTGATTTATCATCAACTTCAGAAAAGGGTTAAACAAGTTCAAAGAAATTTTACTTTAAATCATCTAGTAAAAATGTTTGATATTACTCATATGATACTTCACTGATCATCTTGGCTAAGGCGACTAAATATTCATCTACCCACTTGATGACTGCTTCAGTGTCTATCTTACTTTCCTTATTCAGTATTATCTGTATATTAATTTAAAAGATGTAATTTTCGGTTTCAGAATTTGCGTAGTCCAATTTGTGCACAAGTTCCATGTTGTAGAAAAATCATAAAAATTTGAGATCCCGAATGCACTAGCGACTAAAACTATTATTTGCCACACTGCAAAAGAAATTGGGAATGGTACAAGAGCTTGTTTATAAATGCAATTAAGGCCTGCATATAATATAAGACTAACTCATATAGAAAAATATAAATCGTGCATAGATTTGAAAGTAGAAGACTTGGAGACCAATAAATTTGGTAGTGATAACATATTTCTAATTCTACAAATGGACATCAAAATTGTGGGTTTCTAAAAACAGAAACATGTTGTATTTGTATTCTATGTTTGATCCAAAACAAAGTGGATCAAATATAGAAACTGATTTGAAATAGAATGGTATTGGATTAATGAAACAAACCGAAATGGAAAATAAGTTTCTCACCGTATCCTATAAATCAACTTTTTTATGTGCTCAATTTATTGCACCAAAAGAATTAATCTCTTCGCTTCTTCTTTACTTCTATTATTTTTTTCTCATCTGCAGAATTAGTGATAAAGATGACATAATTGATATTTTTCTAAATATGACATAATTGACAACTCTAAGGGATTAATGATCATATGCTATAGAATATGTTGCACACACACACACACACACACACATATATATATATATATATATATATATATATATTGCTTTCGATAGTGGACTGACTAATGAAGTTACTCATCATATTACTAATGAAAAAGAGGATAAAATCCGATACAATCCCAATATATAGTTGTCTAGGCATGCGTCTAAATTAAGAAGAACATGCCACTGAGAAAATTATAAGTTGTGAAGCGTTTACTATTGCTCTTTTCAGAGATTATGACATTGCTTATAAATTGTGTACCAGTTTGAGAGACTTGGAATGGTAAAAACGTCACTCATAGTGTATTGGTTGATGCATTAGCAAAACACTCGGAATCCAAAGATCCAGACACCGACACAAACTTTTTAATGATTCTAACACACTGTAACAGGCTAGGAAATTGTTTTGAAATAAGCCAAGTGATAGATGAGGAAACATACCATATGGATGGTCCACGTACTATTGTGTTTTGGGTCTTGATGTAGTTTAGAAGATAATATCATACAAGGAGAGAGAGATGGAATCAAGCCAAATTCTACAGGTGAAATATTGAAATTCTCTTAAAAGTTATGTATCATGTTTCTAAGAAAAAACCCATGTGTCGGGGGAACGGTGGTGACTAAACTAACTAAAGTCGAAAACTGTGGTATGGGTAAGAAGTTAAAAACCAAAGTTTTCATGTTTCCCTCTGAGAAACTACCTTGGCCTATCAGCATTACGCTTTACGGCATAGTTCTTCCCTAAGATAACTTTTTACATATTAAAATGTAGAGATTCTTGCAACATGATTAATTATTCCATGACACTCTTTTAATTATATGTATTATTAGGGTTGTATTATATAGAAATCTAGTCTATAGCATCATGGTATAGACTAGATTTATACAATCTGAAATTGTGGAAAGTGACAACGACTTGCTTCCATAAAATAAAAAATAAAGGGTGACCGATCTCATCACTTGAGAGTGTCAAAGTTGGAGATTCTGCTGGGGAGTACTGTGTGTTATGCAAACTTTGATGTACATACCTTTGCTTTTAGCCAATTATAGGTTCTCAAGTAGTGGGAAGGTATAAAATCTAGAATTCTATCGAAGTATGCCAGTGTGTTTATAAGTCGTGATCTGAAATTATATATGGAAAGTGATCATGATTTCGCTTACATACTGTTGGAAATGGATTTTAACTAAAACTTACGTATACAGTCAAAGTTATATTAGGTATATATATTAGTTTAAGAGTATCATTTGTTAGAAAATCTGGGTTATAATCATGTATCCAACCAAATCAATCATTAACAAACAAGACCCATATTCTAGTTTATCAAAATAACACAAGAGATGGTTGAGACAATTTATTAAATACCTGGTGAGCAGCAATCCTCTTTCTCCAATTTTAGCAACCAATGAATCCACAATTCACAAAAAGGTCAATACAACAATTATAGAGAACAAGGATTAGGATTACCAACTTAATTTGTGTATTGAGGAGAGGTAATCCTCTTTCCTAAAAACTTTAACTTCCCGTCACTGGTGAAAAATGAATTTGGAAGTAAGTCTAGCCAAGATACAACAATACCTTTGATATTAACATGCACTCGAATAACATCAAAACAATCAAACGTAAAGCAGCAACAAACTCTCGGATTAAGACTCTAAGTGAAATTTATTTTCAATAAAACAATAGAAGTTTTTCTCGTTTTTCCTGTGTCTGTCTGTTGAAGAAAAGTTAGGTTCTTATATTGCTAATGGTGACAGTTCACCAAAAGTCTTAACCCAAAGTGAATGGTCGCAACGATTGGGACCAAACGCTATTTTTATTCATATCTTTCATGGATTTGGGGGCCCATACAAATCCATATTTCCAACAATCCCCCACATGAATAAAATTGTCTATACAGACATTTAGAAAATATTTAATTATAATCCTATACTCTAATGTAGACACTAGAGAGTTTGTGCGTGGAACATCACTACATCGGGAAAGATAGCTTTTGGCTTTGAATTTTCCTTAGTGAATACTTACTGGACTTACTAGTTGTTCAATGAACGCGATGTCTTGAACTGCTCAACTTTATAATGTAAGTCGAGACAATAAATATCACATAGCTTATTTCCGTACTTCATTGGTTCTCGGTTGTGTTCATTTCGGCCCTGAACAATCTTGGAATTCATAAGTGCTTTTAGATTAACATAGCCTTATAGTTATCACGGAAGCGGCCACAATTTTCACTCATATAGGTGATCTCCTATTTGAAAGAATCCTTCCATACTTTCTTAGTCTTGCTAAGCTATAGGAATCATCAAGATAAGAATTCTCAACCTCTTACTTGACAGGTGACACTGTTTCATCATAGAAATGGGAAAAAGACTAATCTCTCTCAGTATCTCTGGAGAGTATTTTACAACTTAGTTTTCCTTTTTGAACCTAGACCATGGGATCTCCAATCGCTAAGTTGGGTTACCGCTGTAACTTACTCTATATTTGTAGGCAATAGTCCCATTCCCCTCGATGATGCAATTACTTACTCTATAGATAATCCTTTTGTTAGTGGATCCGCTAGATTATCCCTGGACATTATATAACTTACCGTTATAATTCCACTAGAGCGTAATTGCTTAATGGTCTCATGTCTAAGACGAATGTGTCAAGACTTACCATTATACATTTTACTATGACCCTTTTCTATATCCGCTTGACTATCGCAATGTATATTTATTGCCGAAACGGGTTTAGGCCATATTGGTATATCTTCAAGGAAATTTCGAAGCCACTCTGTTTATTCCGCTGCTTTGTCTAAAGCAATAAACTCAGCCTCCATAGTTGACATAGAGATCAACGTTTGTTTGGATGATTTCCATGATATGGTAGCCCCGCCCATACTAAATACATAGCCACTAGTAGCCTTAGTATCATACATGTCTGATATCCAATTTGCATAAACATATCCTTCAAGTACTGCAGGATAATTTGTATAATGCAAACTATACTCCTTTGTATCTCTCAAGTATCTCAAAACTCTTACTAAGGGTTGCCAATGAGTTTCACTAGGATTACTTGTAAACCTACATAGTTTACTCACCACACATGCTATGTATGGCCTAGTACAACTCGTTATATACATAAGACTTCCAATCACACGAGAGTATTCCAATTGGTTTACTCCTTTGCCAAAATTCCTTTTAAGATAGACATTATGATCTAACGGTGTTCTTACCGTTTTCTCGTCACCCTTGTTAAATTTTTGCAAACTTTTCTCAATATAGTGTGCTTGAGATAATTTAATCACTTCTCTAGTTCTAGAGATTTTAATTCCAACAATGACATCTGTCTTGCCTAAATCTTTCATATCGAAATTTTCAGACAACATTTTCTTTGTAGACTTAATAATTTCAGGGTTGTTACCCATTATTAACATGTCATCTACGTATAAACATATTATCACTATGCATGCGGGTGTTACTTTGGTGTAAACAAATTTATCACACCCATTAGTTTTAAACCCATTTGATAATATGGTTGTGTCAAATTTTTCATGCCATTGTTTTGGTGCTTGATTTAATCCATAAAGAGACATAACCAATCGGCATACTTTCTTTTCATTACCGGGTACGACAAATCCTTCCGGTTGTTCCATGTATATTTATTCCTCTAACTCCCCATTCAAGAAAGCAGTTATTACATCCATTTGATGTATTTATAGATTATACAATGCCGATATTTCTATAAGCATTCGTATAGATGTTATTCTAGTGACGGGAGAATAAGTATCAAAATAATCCAAGCCTTCCTTTTGTTTAAAACCTTTAACCACTATCCTGGCTTTATACTTATCTATAGTTCCATCCGGTTTTATTTTTCATTTGAAAACCCATTTGCAACCCAAAGGTTTAAAACCAGGAGGTAAATCACACATCTCAAGAGTGTGATTTTGCATGATGGAATCTATTTCGCTATCAACTGCCTCTTTCCAACATGGTTCTTCTGGAGTTGACATTGCTTCTGCAAATTTTCGAGGTTCATATTCTAACATACTTGTTACAAAATCAGAACCAAAAGTTCTTGCAACTTTAGCCCTCTTACTTCTTCTCGGCTCATCAACAACCTTTTCGGCTTGTTGTATAGGTGACTGCGAAGTAGCATCATTTCCATTTTCAGTAATTTCTTTCCTTTTCAAAGGATTGCTATGATCTGGTTTACATGAAAACATATTTTCGAAGAAAACTGCATTCCTCGATTCTAGAACCGTATTCACATGGATGCCTTTGATGTCAGAATTTTGAACCAAAAATCTGTAGGCACTACTATGTTCAGCGTAACCTATAAAAATGCAATCCACTGTTTTTGGTCCTATTTTAACCCTTTTAGGAAGTGGCATTCAACTTTCGCCAAACACCCCCACACTTTGAGGTACCTATAAGAAGGTGTCCTTCCCTTCCATAACTCGTAAGGGGTTTTGTCCTTATTTTTGTGAGGGCACTTATTGAGAATGTAATTCGCAGTAAGTATCGCCTTCCCCCACAAGTTCTCGGGTGCTCCAGAATTTTTCAAAAGAGCATTCGTCATCTCTTTCAAAGTTCTATTCTTTCGTTCCGCAATTCCATTGGATTGTGGAGAATAGGGTGGTGTTACTTGATGAATGATTCCACTATTTTCATGAAGTTCTTTAAGTGGTTCCACATACTTACCACCCCTATCACTCTTGACCATCTTAATTTTATGATTAAGTTGGTTTTCAACTTCATTTTTATAAAGTTGAAATTTTTCAAGAGCTTCGTCTTTAATTCTCAATAAGTAAATTTGACAATACCTTGTACTATCATCGATAAAGGTCATAATATACTTCTTCCTACCTCTACTTGGAACCATTTTTAAGTCACACAAATCCGAGTGTATCGAGTCTAATGGTTCCGTATTTTTCTCAACGGTGGGATATGAAATCCTTGCGAATTTAGACTCGACACAAATTTTACACCTCTTTGTGAAATCTATATCACACTTGGGTAGCAGTTCCATATCCATTAATCTCTTAATAGAATGGTAATTAACATGACCTAATCCTTCATGCCATATTGAACTAGATTATGTCATGTAAACAGAAGAAGTGTCTCTATTTACTTTCGACATAATTGTCGTTGCATTCTCTTTGAAGAGTCCTTCACTAAGGTAACCCTTTCCCACAAATACATTGTTTTTAGAGATAACAAAGTTCTTCGAAACAAATTCTATCTTGAAACTATTTTTCTTAAGTAAATCGCCTGAAATCAAGTTTCCACGGATTTCGGGAATGTGTAACACTTCGGTCAAGATAATTTTCTTACCCGATGTAAACTGGACCACCACGCTTCCCTTTCCTTTAATTATAGAAGTTGAGGCATTACCCATGTATACTTGTTAACCATTGTCAATAGTTTCATAAGTAGAAAACATAGAACGATCTTGACATACATGTCGAGTTGCTCCGGTATCAACCCACCAATCATTTTGGTTGATCACCATATTAATTTCTGACACAACAAAAATTACATATGACATACTCGTTGTCTTCAAGCATCATTTCCTGTAGCCATATTGGACTTACACATTCACGTTGAATGATAAGAATAGTATACCATATATAATACTATAGTAAAAAATTATAGTTGAGATTCTAATATATAGACCAAGGATTTAATTCCGAAGTCTACAACACTAAGAAAAATGGAACTTGTTCACATCAACTACTTATTTTCTATACACTAACAACACTAAAGGCAATTCTCATTCAAGTGTTTACAACAACCAAATGAAGAAAAAAATATCAACCAAGTGCAATTAATTTACATGTGAATGATTGTAAATTAACGGTTGTGTATTTGTATACAGAACCACTCACGTATACAATAGAATATTATGATCCAAGTGCCAGTCTATATTTCTTAACATTTATCAAACTATTAACACTATCTAGTTTGTCTAATTAATTTCTCTAGTTAAGAAACAAGGATAGTTTCAACAAAGAACGTAATGGATAGAACACAACACCAAAGTTTGCTAAACTATATAACCCAAAATATTATTTAAAATTTTCATATTGTTAGAAAATCTGGGTTATAATCATGCATCCAACCAAATCAATCATTAACAAACAAGACCCATATTTTAGTTTATCAAAATAACACAAGAGATGGGTGAGACAATTTATCAAATACCTGGTGAGAAGCAATCCTCTTTTTCCAATTTCAGCAACCAATGAATACACAATTCACAAAATAGTCAATACAACAATATAGAGAACAAGGATTAGGATTACCAACTTAATTTGTGTAATGAGGCGAGGTACTCCTCTTTCCTGAAAAATTTAACTTCCCGTCACTGGTGCTAAACGAATTTGGAAGTAAGTCTAGCTAAGATACAACAATACCTTTGATGTTAGCATGCACTCGAATAACATCAAAACAATCGAACGTAAAGCAACAACAAACTCTCGGATTAAGACTCTAAGTGCAAATTTATTTTCAATAAAACAATAGAAGTTTTTTTCGTTTTTCCTGTGTCTGTCTGTTGAAGAACAATTGGGTTCTTATATTGCTAATGGTGACGGTTCACCAAAAGTCTTAACCCAAATTGAATGGTCGCAACGATTGGGACCAAATGCTATTTTTATTCATATCGGACATGGATTTGGGGGCCCGTCCAAATCCATATTTCCAACAATCCCCCACATGAATAAAATTGCCTATATAGACATTTAGAAAATGTTTAATTCTAATCCTATTCTCTAATGCAGACACTAGAGAGTTTGTGCGCGGAACATCACTACATCGGGAAAGATAGCTTTTGGCTTTGAATCTTCCTTAGTGAATACCTACCGGACTTACTAGTTGTTCAGTGAACGAGATGTCTTGAACTGCTCAATTTTATAATGTAAGTCGATACAATATATATCACATAGCTTATTTCCTTACTTTATTGGTTCTCGGTTGTGTTCATTTCGGCCTTGAACAATCTTGGAATTCATGAATGCTTTTATATTAACATAGCCTTATAGTTATCACGGAAGCGGCCACACTTCTCACTCATATAGGTGATCTCCTATTTTAAAGTATCCTGCCATACTTTTCTTAATCTTGCTAAGCTATAGGAATCATTAAGAGAAGAATTCTCAACCTCTTACTTGACAGGTGACACTGTTTTATTATAGAAATGGGAAAAAGTGTAATCTCTCTCAGTGTCTCTGGCGAGTATTTTATAATTTAGTTTTCCTTTTTGAACCTAGACCATGGGATCTCCAATCGCTAAGTTGGGTTACCACTGTACCATACTCTATATTTGTAGGCAATAGTCCCATTCCCCTCGATGATGCAATTACTTGCTCTCTAGATAATCCTTTTGTTAGTGGATCCGATAGATTATCCCTGGACCTTATACAAATCACCGTTATAATTCCACTAGAGCGTAATTGCTTAATGGTCTCATGTCTAAGACGTATGTGTCTAGACTTACCATTATACATTTTACTACGAGCCTTTGCTATAGACGCTTGACTATCGCAATGTATATTTATTGCCGAAACGGGTTTAGGCCATATTGGTATATCTTCAAGGAAATTTCGAAGCGATTCTGCTTCTTACGCTGCTTTGTCTAAAGCAATAAACTCAGCCTCCATAGTTGACCTAGAGATCAACGTTTGTTTGGATGATTTCCATAATATGGCAGCCCCGCCCATAGTAAATACATAGCCACTAGTAGCCTTAGTATCATACGTGTCTGAGATCCAATTTGCATCAACATATCCTTCAACACTACAAGAAAAATAGCCTTTGACAACGGATATATGACAACGTTTTGTGAAACGTTGTCGATAAGTGAGCTTTCCACAACACTAACTCTAAAAAACCATTGTTGAATCTTATCCCATCCAAACAACAGTTATGAAGGTATCTTTTCGACAACGTTTCTTTTAAAAACGTTGTTGATACTATATTTTCACAACGTTTAAAGTGCATTGTCAAGTTAATTTTTGTTTATTTTAAATTCTTAGAAGGAAAAGATACTAGGATCCAAAGCCGAGTTATTAAATATTGGTTGTAATGTGAATCATATAGAAAAATTCAAAGCCGAGTTAGTAAATATCAGTTGTAATCATATAGATGAAACGCCTACATTCATATTGTGGATATGTGACGCTCTAGTCCGATTCTTCTTAATCGTTTTAGCAGAATAAAAAAAAATTAAGATACTTATACCAAACATTGGAGATGGTTCGACATTTTGAAAGCATGAGCGTCCCTCAAAGTTTGTCAATATCGATCGGTAAGAGTACTCTATAACCTCTGTGTTTACGAAAATAATTACTAATGCGAGTCTATCATTTCCAGGAACTTAGAGATCCTCAAAATTAACACGGGAATAAATTGAAATAAATCTTCTACATGGATGTATCGAAAACTCACAGGCTAATCTTAAGTGCAGATTTGTCTATGAACCGAATTAACCAATATTTATGGATATAAATTAGTCATTGAGAATAATACCTCGGATAAATTCCACTATGCAATATATGCATTCAAAGAAACAAAAATTAGAATGTGCATGACATTTTCAATGGTAAAAAACATACCACTTGATTTATTTACTTTTTGGGGGGTAAAAATCTATGGTAAAAACATGAGCGGTAAAAGAAACTTATTTTCCAAAACATGAGCGACAAACTTGAACTTTTGGTGAAATAGTGAGCGGCAAATTTTGACTTTCACGGAGTAGTGTGAGCGGAAAATATAGTTCGCGTGGGCCTTTTTATTGCCTTAAAGCTCTGTTTGGTCCATATTTGGATAGAACTAAATCTTAAACTAAAAAAAAAAGAAAAGAAAAAAACCTCTCTCTCAGGCTGCGAGTAAAAGCTAGGTTAAGTAAGAACTCAACCAAAAACCCCTTTTCTTCAGCAATGGAGTAAGAAGAAGTAAGTTTTCTCACCATCATTTCTCCATCATCTCCATCTGCAATTTTTTCTCTTTGTATTTTGTTTTCTCTCGATCTCTCGATCGATTCTCCATATGTTTGAGAAAATTTATAAAAATCTCATATTGATGAGTTTCAGATTGATTTTTTCTTTTTAATTTCATCTAAGAGTAGAATAGCAGAATACAGCTAGATGTCTTCTCTCTGTTCAATTTTGGAAAATTGTCATTTTTCTTTTCAATTTTCTGAAGAAAAAATTAGGGGTTTTGTTATATTTGGAATGCATCTGCAATTTTTTCTCTTTGCATTTTGTTTTCTCTCGATCTATTCTCCGTCTATTTGAGAAAAGTTATAGAAATCTCATATTGATGAGTTTCCGATTGATTTTTTTTTTTTAATTTCATCTAAGAGTAGAATATCAGAATAAACCTAGATGGTCTTCTCTCTGTTCAGTTTAGAAACATGGTCATTTTTCTTTTCAATTTTCTGAAGAAAAAATTAGGGGTTTTCTTATATTTGGAATGCATGTGTGTTTGAGATTATTTTTTTGCTTGATTTCAACTGTAAGAGTTCATAGGATTTCATTTTTACAACAAGGATTTTTGAATCGTACCACTAATGGGTTTTTGATTTTTCAAGAGTCTTCAGTGTGGTTTTTGATTTACAACAAGTCTAAGGTTCTAAGGTCCTAAGGTTTTTCTCTTTCTGTCTGAGATTCTAAAGAGCGACTACTATGTTGTTGTTTTTTTCAATTCTTATTGATTTTAGTTTGTTCTGTATTCTTCCTTTTTGTTAAATTGTATTCTTTTTGGATTTTAGGGGTTTTTGATTTTCTAATTTTATGGCTTTATTTAGATGATTCTGGATATTTTTTTTAAGGTTCTTGTTAAATCTCATATGTTGATACTGATTTTTTTTTTAAACTAATTTAATGATCTGTGATTATTCTTTTCAGGTAAGATTTGTGGGTTTCTATGTATCATCAGCATCAACAACTCAGGAGTGGATTATGTTCTATTGGTGAATTTCTGTTTTTTTCCCATGCTTAACTTTTTTTTGATTCATTTTACTATTCGAGTGGGGTTTGTTTTTTAGTTTAGTTTCTGCATTTGTTTGTTTTACATGATTTTCTATGCTTAATAACATGTTTAGTCAATCTTGTATTAGAAGCAGCAAATAGATTGTATTTTTGTGTTAATCTTAGTGTTTACATTTGTTGTAATTACTTCGATATTATGTTGCAAGTAATCTTAGATCCCTGAAATATGATGTTTAGGATGGTTTTATTTGATTTGATTACTAAGATCAGTATCATGTTTAGTGAATCATGTATATAAATGAGAATGCTCGTATGTTAGAAGAAGAAGAAGAAGAAGAAGAATGGTTGAGGTTGGTCATTGACCTTCATGTACATATATTTTAATTTTTGATCGATTTTTTGTTGTTGTTTTGAACGGTATTTCTCTCTTCTAAATACACTATGGCGCACTCAATGTAGACTTGGTGTTTAGGGATTTAATTTTTCTTCTTCTTTTGGTATTGTTTATAGATTTGTTTTTTCTGTTCTCCCTATTGATATTTATTATAAGTTTGTTTGATTTGTTAAGTGAGTGATTTGTTTTATCTAATATTTATGTTCATTTTACCTAAATTTGTTTATTATTTCGTGAATGATTGCAGCTAGCTCTGAAGTTTGCAGTCAGTGAACGATTGTTATTATTTTCCTTTAAAATGCTTGTTTTAACTGATTTTTTATACTTATATGGCTCATGATATTTATAAGTTTGTTATTGTGGTTTTTATTTGTCTGCAGACTTCAAGATATAGACAACTTGGTAAGTTTTACAGCTCTTTCTTGGACTGCTTTTGTGGTTTGTATGGATTATTTGAAATGCTATATTTGTTGCATATTTTTTTGAATATTTGATCTTGTAAGAGTTGTTAGGGTATTACTCATACGTTTGATATTATGCTGATATGCAATATATTTTTGATATTTATACTAGCTAGGTTGAACTGCGGTCTTCCCATGATGGAGAAAGATTGGGTTTACTTGCAATTTTAAAGCTAAACATGTTGTGTTTTAAAGCATTCTTGCTTGTTTATGTTTTCCAAGTATGATTGTGTTTTATATATCTACGTTAATGTAGATCAAAACCAGAAGATGGGGTTGCATTGGCAAATTTTTTTGAGAACTGTCAGTTAGAATCTAGGAAATCCACTATTATTGAAGTGTCCTTGTATTGATTGTAAGAATTTAGGAAGTGAACCCTGGAATGAGGTATATAAACACTTACTTCTTAGGGGAATGGATCCTACTTGCAATGAATGGGTTTTTCATGGTGAACATGTTAGTGCTTCTATGAAAGATACCAAAGACCCGACCACTTCTGACCATGCAATGTTTTTCGATACAAATATTCAAGATGATTTGATTGATTACAGTATTTAATTTCAAAATACACTTGCCCTTCATTATTTCTTTTCTTGTTTAGGCCAAGGGTGCAACTATGTCAGAGTTGGGGCAAAGCTATACACAACCACACGGCATAAGCCAGCGTGGTTATGCTCATTTTCAAGATGATTTGGTAAACTCATACCAATGTCAGGTTCTATGGTTAGAATTGATTTTTTTTTTGTAGAAGAAGGAAAGAAAGACAAACAAAGATATACCTAGAGAAGAGTTGTGGTTACAATCTCGTAAAAATATGACCGATGGAAATGGGAAGGGAAAAAACATAAACTCAATTATTTCGCAAAAATTGGTAAGAACATGGATGCATTAACTGATTTGATACTGTTTTTTTTAACAAAAACAACTACTTGATGGTATTGATTTGTGTAAAACTCGAAGATGTTGGAGATGCAAAACAATGGCCAATTCTCTTCAACATTACTTAACAAGGATCCTTTTGCAAAAGCAAGAGGTGAAGACCAACCCGGTAGAGTTATGGGTTTAGGGTATGGAGTTACAAGTTCAAATTTGAAGGCCCAGGCTCAAAGTAAAAAGTTTATCGGTTCTCTTTTCGCGAAGATCGCTGACGTGGAATCTAAAGTGGACATTCTATATGAGGTAAGTATTTTTTAGTAGAGTTAATTTTTTTTATAAATACTGGAGTATTTTTTAACTTAGGCTTCTCATTGGGTAAGAATTGGGAAAAGGAATGCAGCCCATGTAATGATCATCCACAAGTAGCCACACCTGAAATAAGTTTTGAAAGTCATGTTTGTATGTTTATCTTGAAGCTTCCATGTACTAATTTTTTTTATTGTGTTGAACTATGGATAGTCAAAATTTGATAGCAATGCACACAACGATGTTGGTGTGAACAAGCCTGTGGAGGATCAACCTTGCAAGTTGTTTAGTTGGAAAGGTGAAATTATTGCAGAGGGCTGAGTAACGTTCGTAGGCGCTGATAGAAATATTCACTGCACTCTATTAGGAAATGATGCATGTGCTATTTGGGTGGATAATCCAGTAGTCCCTGAAGCTAGCTAATTTATGGAAGCCAACTAGTTTTTTAAAGACAGTAGGGGATGCTGAAGGAAAAATTGTTGCATGGCATATGTTATTCCTTTCTGTTGATGGATAGGATTTCATCTGATATCTTTAGTGCTAGACATATTAACTTGTAGATCTTTTCGGACGGTTCTATCTTTTTGTTGGTATTTAGCTTCCGGTACCGTGAAATGAAATACCAGTTTTCTCTTTTTGTTGTAGGTATACTTTCGTCGAGTTCATATGATTAGCTTTAGTGCTAGACATGTTTACTTGTAGATCATTTTGTATGGCTCTATCTTTTTGTCGGTATTAGGCTTCCGGTGCGCTGGAATGAATTACCAGTTTTATCCTTTTTTTGTGGGTATGCTTTATTTTTGAGGAAGTTGTTTGGATACTTATTTTGTATATCTTGTAATATGGAAAACTTCTGGATACTAATATATATTTATATATATGTATATAATATCATGTTATCTGTTGTAGGTAAACACCTTTTTTAACTCTGCCAATCTAAATGGTTTTTACATTGCCGGTCCCAAGCCCGGATAAAGGAGGAGGGGATAAGGGAAGGGCATGACTATATTGTATATTGTACAGGGTGTGTGGGTCAGTATCATCCATCTTTACTTGATTTTTTTGATCTTTATAGACCAATTGCAATTTATCTCATAATATTTGTAATGAAATGTTCATTTCTAACATTTTTCTTTTGTCTGGTATGTGTAAGCATAGGTATGCAACTGCTAGTGCACTTCTGATGGTCTTCTTTAGCTTTGTGGAGGGATATTATGATGCACAATATTCAGTTTTCTACTTATATATGGTAATACTTTAAATTTCAAACTATTTTCCTTCTGAGATTTTATGCAACTCACTTCATCTTACAATCTAAGCATGCCTAATGAAAAAATAAATTCATAATGAAGATATAAAATTTGTTGTCCCCAGACATCTACTAAGAGTGTTTTGGATGTTATCTCTTTTTTTCGTTGTTCATCACTGGATATTTCCGCTGGAGTCTGGTGTGACACAAAAGCCATTGCAACAACCACCAAGACTGGAAGATATAGTGCTGATGCAGCTGGTGGATATGTGTTGTTGAGTTGACGAGATGTTGTAGGCATACATCTGTTGCTATTGAGGACCTTGTTTTCGTTTATGGAGGACTTCGTGGTGGTAATATATGAACCTAGTTACTTTTATTGAGGGTACATTCTGTTTTGATGTGTTTGGGTCAACTACCTGTGACTTTCATGCATTCGTTTAATGATGATCACTTGTCACACTCCAGCTTTTTAGGTACTATAGTGAAACATCTCCATAGACTGTAATGTTATCTCCGTAAGCTGTTATTTCTCATGTTTTTATCTAAGAACACCTACATGTTGTCTGTGGGATGATGTTTCGAGGTAAATCATACATATGTTATATATATATATATATATATCTTTTTTCTACTCATCATCAATCTTAGCTAGAATGCATTTCCCTTCCTAACGTTTTGCTTATACAACGCTTGAATGTTACAGGATTTTATGCTAAAGTGTTTGCAACCATCACAATTACACTAGGTATCGACACTAAAAAGTTAAATGCAAGTCGTAGAAGTTTCAAGGAGATATCCGAGAAGACATCAAGCATCTTTCACAGTAGGAGTGAGATAGTCAATATCAACTTTATTTACTACTTAATCTTAGTGTTTTAAATTGTTTCAAACATTAACAAAAGAAGTGAACTACATTATCAGGCGGTTACATAAAATTTTAATTTCTAATCAATTTTTTTTTTTAAATATAAATATTTTCAACATCGGTTTAATAGAGTGTGAATTGCTTACTTAGACAACACAATTTAACTATTGTTAAACAAGTACCTCTTACAATGATAAGAAACTGTTGTCATTGGTGGCATATCACAATGGCTTACTTGTGTTGTCATTATCTCATATCACTATGGTTTATTTGTGTTGTCCTTACGCCATATCACAATGGTGTATTTGTGTTGTCATTAGCTATATCACAATGGCTTATTTGTGTTGTCATCAGGAATATCACAATGGCTTATTTGTGTTGTCATTAGTTATATCACAATGGCTTATTTGTGTTGTCATTAGGTCACCTGAGAATGGTTTATTTATGTTGTCATATGGTTAATATGACAACGTTTCTTGCATTGGATATAAACTGTTGTCGAAACCACAAAACTTTTAACAACCCCCCCATTCAACAACGTCTGGAAAAACGTTTTCATACCATTTCGACAACGGTTTTGCAATGTTGTCAAAGGCCGTTTTTCTTGTAGTGCAAGTACTGCAGGATAATTTGTATAATGCAAACCATACTCCTTTGTATCTCTCAAGTATCTCAAAACTCTTACTAAGGCTTCCCAATGAGTTTCACTAGGATTACTTGTAAACCTACTTAGTTTAGTCCCCGCACATGCTATGTTTGGCCTAGTACAACTCGTTAGATACATAAGACTTCCAATCACACGAGAGTATTCCAATCGGTTTACTCATTTGCCAAAATTCCTTTTAAGATGAACATTATGATCTAACGGTGTTCTTACCTTTTTCTCGTCACCCTTGTTAAATTTTTGCAAAATTTTCTCAATATAGTATGCTTGAGATAATTTAATCCCTTCTCTAGTTCTAGAGATTTTAATTCCAAGAATGACATCTGCCTTGCCTAAATCTTTCATATCGAAATTTTTAGACAACATTTTCTTTGTAGACCTAATAATTTCAGGGTTGTTACCAATTATTAACATGTCATCTACGTATAAACATATTATCAATATGCCTGTGGGTGTTACTTTGGTGTAAACACATTTATCACACACATTAGTTTTAAACCCATTTGATAATATGGTTGTGTCGAATTTTTCATGCCATTGTTTTGGGGCTTGCTTTAATCCATAAAGAGACCTAACCAATCGGCATACTTTGTTTTCGTTACCGGGTACAACAAATACTTCCGGTTGTTCCATGTATATTTCTTCCTCTAACTCCCCATTCAAGAAAGCAGTTTTTACATCCATTTGATGTATTTCTAGATTATAAAATGCCGATATTACTATAAGCATTCGTATAGATGTTATTCTAGTGACGGGATAATAAGTATCAAAATAATCCAAGCCTTCCTTTTGTTTAAAACATTTAACCACTAGCCTGGCTTTATACTTATCTATAGTTCCATCCGGTTTTATTTTTCATTTGAAAACCCATTTGCAACCCAAAGGTTTAAAACCAGGAGGTAAATCACACATCTCAAGAGTGTGATTTTGCATGATGGAATCTATTTCGCTATCAACTGCCTCTTTCCAACATGGTGCTTCTGGAGTTGACATTGCTTCTGCAAATTTTCGAGGTTCATCTTCTAACATACTTGTTACAAAATCAGAACCAAAAGTTTTTGCAACTTTAGCCCTCTTACTTCTTAGTTCTCATCAACAAACTTTTTGGCTTGTTGTATAGGAGACTGCGAAGTAGCATCATTTCCATTTTCAGTAATTTCTTTCCTTTTCAAAGGATTGCTATGATCTGGTTTACATGGAAACATATTTTCGAAGAAAACTGCATTCCTCGATTCTAGAACCGTATTCACATGGATGCCTTTGATGTCAGAATTTTGAACCAAAAATCTGTAGGCACTACTATGTTCAGCGTAAACTATAAAAATGCAATCCACTGTTTTTGGTCCTATTTTAACCCTTTTAGGAAGTGGCACTTCAACTTTCTCCAAACACCCACACACTTTGAGGTACCTATAAGAAGGTGTCCTTCCCTTCCATAACTCGTAAGGGGTTTTGTCCTTATTTTTGTGAGGGCACTTATTGAGAATGTAATTCGCAGTAAGTATCGCCTCCCCCCACAAGTTCTCGGGTGATCCAGAATTTCTCAAAAGAGCATTCGTTATCTCTTTCAAAGTTCTATTCTTTCGTTCCGCAATTCCATTGGATTGTGGAGAATAGGGTGGTGTTACTTGATGAATGATTCCACTATTTTCACAAAGTTCTTTAAGAGGTTCCACATACTCACCACCCCTATCACTCTTGACCATCTTAATTTTACGATTAAGTTGGTTTTCAACTTCATTTTTATAAAGTTGGAATTTTTCAAGAGCTTCGTCTTTAATTCTCAACAAGTAAATTTGACAATAACTTGTACTATCATCGATAAAGGTCATAATATACTTCTTCCCACCTCTACTTGGAACCATTTTTAAGTCACACAAATCCGAGTGTATCAAGTCCAATGGTTCCGTATTTTTCTCAACGGTGGGATATGGAAGCCTTGCGAATTTAGACTCGACACAAATTTTACACCTTTTTGTGAAATCTATATCACACTTGGGTAGCAGTTCCATATCCATTAATCTATTAATAGAATGGTAATTAACATGACCTAATCTTTCATGCCATATTGAACTAGATTATGTCATGTATACATAAGAAGTGTCTCTATTTACTTTCGACATAATTGTCGTTGCATTCGCTTTGAAGAGTCCTTCACTAAGGTAACCCTTTCCCACAAATACATTGTTTTTAGAGATAACAAAGTTCTTCGAAACAAATTCTATCTTCAAACTATTTTTCTTAAGTAAACCGCCTGAAATCAAGTTTCCACGGATTTCGGGAATGTGTAACACTTCGGTCAAGATAATTTTCTTACCCGATGTAAACTGGACCACCACGCTTCCCTTTCCTTTAACTATAGAAGTTGAGGCATTACCCATGTATACTTGTAAACCATTGTCAATAGTTTCATAAGTAGAAAACATAGAACGATCTTGACATACATGTCGAGTTGCTCCGGTATCAACCCACCAATCATTTTGGTTGATCACCATATTAATTTCTGACACAACAAAAATTACATATGACATACTCGTTGTCTTCAAGCATCATTTCCTGTAGCCATATTGGACTTACACATTCACGTTGAATGATAAGAATAATATACCAGATATAATACTATAGTAAAAAATTATAGTTGAGATTCTAATATATAGACCAAGGATTTAATTCCGAAGTCTACAACAATAAGAAAAATGGAACTTGTTCACATCAACTACTTATTTTCTATACACTAACAATACTAAAGGCAGTTCTCATTCAAGTGTTAACAACAACCAAATGAAGAAAAAAATATCAACCAAGTGCAATTAATTTACATGTGAATGATTGTAAATTAACGACTGTGTATTTGTATACAGAACCACTCACGTATACAAGAGAATATTATGATCCAAGTGCTAGTCTATATTTCTTAACATTTATCAAACTATTAACACTATCAAGTTTGTCTAATTAATTTCTCTAGTTAAGAAACAAGGATAGTTTCAACAAGAACGTAATGGATAAAACACAACACCAAAGTTTGCTAAACTATATAACCCAAAATATTATTTAAAGTTTTCATATTGTTAGAAAATCTGGGTTATAATCATGCATCCAACCAAATCAATCATTAACAAACAAGCCCCATATTCTAGTTTATCAAAATAACACAAGAGATGGTTGAGACAATTTATCAAATACCTGGTGAGCAGCAATCCTCTTTCTCCAATTTCAGTAACCAATCAATCCACAATTTACAAAACAGTCAATACAACAATTATAGAGAACAAGGATTAGGATTACCTACTTAATTTGTGTATTGAGGCGAGGTAATCCTCTTTCATGAAAACTTTAACTTCCCGTCACTGGTGAAAAACGAATTTGGAAGTAAGTCTAGCCAAGATACAACAATACCTTTGATGTTAACATGCACTCGAATAACATCAAAACAATCGAACGTAAAACAGCAACAAACTCTCGGATTAAGACTCTAAGTGCAAATTTATTTTCAATAAAACAATAGAAGTTTTTCTCGTTTTTCCTGTGTCTCTCTGTTGAAGAACAGCTGGGTTCTTATATTGCTAATGGTGACGGTTCACAAAAAGTCTTAACCCAAATTTAATGGTCGCAACGATTGGGACCAAACGCTATTTTTATTCATATCGGACATGGATTTGGGGGCCGACCAAATCCATATTTCCAACATCCTTATGTTGGAGAGTTATTTGTGATAAACGTTTATTATGGTATTTGGTTAATAATTAGAAGTAGAATCCTAATATAGGATTCATAGAGTATTAGGAAATTGGTCTAAGGTTGTGATGCATATAAAAGACACTGGTTATTGTATTTGTAAGACACATCAAATTATTATCAATGTAGTATTTCATTAATTTCGTGTTTATTCTGTACTCTTTCTTGTCGGATCCTACACATACATAAATATAATTCACTAGTAGTAATATCATAAGAATGACAGGAAAGTAAATCTTATCGTGTAAGACTTTGACATTGCTTTTTCCTCATTCTTTTTCCCCTTGAATTACCTGAAGTGGAAAGATAAGTTAGGGCTTGATAAGTGGAGATTGAAGAGAGAATAGTTTAAATAGGTTAATTAAATGGGTTATTGGTTGTTCGAATATATGAATTGGGATTTATAACCACCAGGAATCTACAATGGACGAAACTTCACCTAATGGATATCCCATTATTATGTATATAATCATAAGGCCCATTCTTATGTACCAGTCAAATGAGCTAGTTTACCACTTATGCACCCACTATGGGTATGGTAAGTGGCAAACGTAAGTGCCTAAGTGTCAAATATAAGGGAACAGACTACGGTGCATTGATGATCAAAAGTAAATTTTGCTTGTGCCCTAGTGGGTACGAAGTTGCAAGTCCTAGAATTGTCGAGGCCATACACGCAAGTTGTGTTCCCGTAATTATTTCTGATCACTATGTTCTCCCATTTAGCGATATACTTGATTGGAGCCAGTTTTCAATACAGGTTCCAGTCGATAAAATACAGGAACTTAAAACCATCTTACTAGCAATACCAGATGAGAAGTACCGTAAACTTCAGGAGGGGGTTAAACAAGTTCAACGACATTTTATTTTGAACCGTCCGGCAAAAAGGTTTGACATTACTCATATGATCCTTCATTCAGTTTGGCTAAGGCGATTGAATTTTCATCTATTAGTTTGAATAACTACTTGCGCATAATCACTTCTTGCTTTGAGTATAATTACTTTTAGCTCGAATAGCTACTTGAGTATAATCCAAAAATCTGTTTAGTATCTAAAATTTATACCTCAACCACACTTTGTCTAAGGCACTCCTTTTTTTTTTTTTATTATAATCCAAAAATCTGTTTAGTATCTAAAATTTATACCTCAACCACACTTGTACCAGAATCTATATTGTACACTAATTTTTAGATCATGGTATTTGCACAAAAAAATAAATAAATAAAATAGCACCTCTCCAAAGACCTATACATCTTTTTCTTTTTTGAGTATGAACAAGGAGTGCCTTAGACAAGGGTCACAAAGCTAATTCCTCTAAGCTTGCGGCTACCTCTTTCCCTTTGAAAATTACCGCAGCGGTGGAATTTTCTAGTGGTTAGCATTAGACTTGTCTCCTGCAACAGATAAACGGAAAAATACAGGAAAATCTAACTTCCAAAAAATAATTGCACTCGGCTATAACTTGAGCTGTATATTTCGTGGCGCAGATAAGCAAGAGTAATAAGTACGCAAATAACGTCGCCTGAAGCGCGTTCTAAATTCTTACTTAGCCCGAAGCAACAAATTAAAATGACTAAATGATAGAGTCTTGACTCTTTAGATTTTTTTTTTGACTCTTTAGGATTGTATTGTACTGTACATGAATGATTTAGACAGTTGACCAGCAAGGAAGGATGGCCTATTTGGCCAAGGCGACTAAATTTCCATCTACTAGCTTGAATGACCAGCTTACTTTGTTTATTTAGTCTTACCTTCTTTTCTTTTTTTGATCGGAGAAAGAGAGATTTTTATTACAGATAAAATGAAGAAGTTACAAAGATGTCCATGAGAGGTGACTAGAAAAAAAGAGAGGAACAAAAAGAATAAAAATAAAGGAAGACTTGATGAAAAATAGCATCTCAGTTTAAAACGCCATTAATCAAGTCTTCTAATTTTCTCTCACGGGAAGAAGCAGCAGCCCAAGAAATGAGCACTAGCCTAATGTCAGTACACAGATTAGGTGCTGATTTCATCTTGAAAGCAAAAATATAGGTGAGTTGTGGTAGTTCCGCATCAAATGGATTACGCTTGAGAGCCAGATTCTTATGCACGATGCACTCCGCAATAGAACTTCTCTTCATGCCAGACAGTTTGAAAATCAAGGAAACTAGTTCCTTGATGGGTTTGAAAATGAGCATAAGAATGGGCCTTAGGATTAGATAGGAGGTAATGGTGATATTTTTTGAGGCATATCAAATAGTGCCAAAATAGGGTCACTAAATAAAAAATAACAACACCCCTTATCCACCCTTTTTAATAATGGCATAACTACCCTTATATAATTAGTGTTAATGATTATGATTAGATTTGATTATTTAGGAATTTTAAGGATTGATTAAAAATTAAATTATTATTGGTAAATTAGTAGAGAAAACAAATTTATGTGAGAGAGTTAAGATTTTTGAGAGGAAGAAGAAGAAGAAGTGAAAAAAAATGGGTTTTGAGATTTTAGTGATTAGAAGTGACCAAAATGTGTGATTCAAATAAGAGGTATGCTTCTATACGAGGTTTAATGTCCTTTTTATGTGTTGAATCTGTCAAAAAATTGAATTTTTAAAACCCAGATCTACGAACCTAGATGAACGGTTCGGCTAACAATTTTTCAGCAGAACTTTTTTTTTTTTTTTTCTAGGTTCAGCTCATAAAAAAAAAAGAAAAGGGTTCGGCTGAAAAGTTATCAGCCGAACTTCACTCTGGAACTGACGAGTTTTAGGTTCGGTTGATTCGAACACAATCTACCAAAGTCGCATTAGCGAACATAGTGTTTCTCTAAATCATATACTAGGTTCGGCTCAAAATTGATATTCCAAGATCAGCCGAACTAATCTTCTGAAAACCCTAATTCCATGTTTGAAATCATATTCTATCGATCAAACAAAATAAAATCAGTCGAAAACAAGATGGGTTTCTTACAAATACATTCTAAAATACATCTGAGAGCAATTGAGATTTGAATTTCCCACTCCAACATCGCTCACTTCGATTCATGTGTTTCCTTTGCTTGATTGAATTGGAATCCAAGATGTTTAAGTTTAAATGTTATTTTCATTTTTGATTTTAGGTTTTTTGAGGATAAGGGCACTCTAATTTAAATTGCTTAAGGATATATAAGTAATTGCACTACCTTTAAACACCCCTTATAAACCCACCCTAGATGTGATAACGAATAAGTATGCCTCAAAAAAATTCAGTATGCCTCAAAACAGGTTTCATATCCATAAGGTGAAGTTTCCCTTATGGATTCCAGGTGTTTATATAGCCCAATTCATATATTCGAGCAATCCATAACCCGTTTAATTAACCCATTTAAACTCTCCTCTCCTCAGCCGCCACTTATCCATTTAACTTTCTTTCCACTTCAGGTAATTCCAAGGGGAAAAAAAATGAGGAAAAAGAAATGTCACAATCTCTTCGGATAAGATCTACCTCCATGCCAATCTTTTGATATTACTACCAATGTATGGGTAGGATTTGACGAGAGAGGAGAGAATAAACGTGGAATTATTAAAATACTATCTTACTATGATAAAGGAAAAATTCCTTTTTGGTGTCCCAAATATGTTTGGTTACTATTTCTTAGATAAAAATATCCTTATTAAATAAATCTAATTACACTAATTAAACACTAATATATCTAACACCATCGATTAGGCGTGACATTTACGTAGATGAACATGATTTCCTTTCCACCCCCATCACCACCGTCACCAGTACCAGCGCCAATATCACCATCAGAACAACCAGAAATACCACCGCCACCATCACCACCACCACCACATACATTAAATAACATGATTACTACTACCATTGCAACACCACTATTACCTCCTCCGCCACCAGTACCACCACCACCATTTCCGACAACATCATTAACACCTCAACATACATTATCAAAAACGACTACTACTAACGCCACCTCACAACCATCTTCACCACTAGCACCACCATTACCCTCCACCGTCTCCGATAGAACAACCATCACCACCGCCGCCTAAACAACCAGCACCTCAGCTCCCATTACCACCAGAAGCAGCACCACCGCCACCACTACCACCTCCAGCACAGCATCACCTCCTTATCCGCCATTACCACCAGAACCACCATACTTATGAATCGTTCAATGTGAATCAGTTTTTTTGTTTTTTGAATCTAGGCGATTCGATTCAAAGTTAAAAACTTCATGAGCTTAACCACCCAAAAATCAAATCAAAAGAAAATGATGAATAACTCAAAACTTGGGTAAACAAAATCCACATATGATTACAAAAAAAATTGAGAAATCAATTTTTCTCATAAACTATCAAAACCCACGTAAGTATTCAATACCATAGATTTAATGATACATATTTGATTCGCTTTATCTAAGGGTGCATCATTGATAAATCGTAAATGGAGAAAACAAAACCCAACTTCTGTTCATGAGTTGACATTACACGTAAGTAAGAAGAGACGAACGGGGAAGAAGAGAGAGTGAGAGACCTGTTTAGCTTTCCACCGAAAGGTGAGATATTTCCGTTTGACAAACGTGTTTGGGATTGGATAGATGTAGAACCTTTGAAAAAGTCAACAAGTTCCTTCTATTTATATTTACCATAACCACTTTCTCTTATATGTCTAAGTACGCATATTTTACCCATAGTCTATATAACCCAGACGATATGCACCTGTAGTAACAAACAAGTGCAAATTAAGGCAAGCTTGAACTATCACTGTATTTTTAGTTACCGAAATGCTTAAGATACCCACGCAAAATCCCGATGATTATCCCGCAAAATAGAGAGACCACGGGACCTGTTTTAGCTTTTTATAACCTAGATGCTAGAATCGCTACCAAATACCACACGATCCTCTATAGGGATGTTTTGTCGGTCAGTGTAGCATACCTTTTTTAGTTAAACTGCACTCTTGATACGACTTTGGATATCATTGATGACTTTGCAGTAAGAGCGACGATGATCTTAATTTTGAGTTATTTGGTTGGTTGTTCCAAGGGTAGGGATAGTTGTTTTCCGAATTACAAAATGATAATTACTAGACGATATATTTTGCGGGTCTAAGAACATAATGACACTCCCATCGTGTGTGCGTCTTTATTAGTATTGATAATAATTTGGTGTGTCTTACAAAGACAATAATCAGTGTCATTTATAAACATCACAACCTTAGACCAATTCCCTAAAACTCAATGAATCCTATATTAGGATACTACTTCTAATTATTAACTAAATACCAAAATAATTTCTTATCACAAATAAGTCTCCAACATAAGGATACTCTTAAAATAATACCTAATATAACTTCGGCTCATATAGGTAAGTCTAAGTGCAATTGGCCAACTATTTTTTCTTTGGAAATTGGCTATATTTGGTGTTGGAAACTGGACGGATATTATTTCTTTTGGCAATTGGCCATATTTGGTGTTGGCAACTGGACGACTATTATTTCTTTTGGAAATTGATCATATTTGGTGTTGGAAACTTGTCGACTATTATTTTTTTTGGCAATTGTCCATATTTGGTGTTGCAAACTATCCAACTAATATTTCTTTTGGCAACCATTTCTGACGTTGGAAACTTGAAAAGACGAGGGTACCCAAATATACCTCAATCTAAAACTTTTCCATCTATAATTCCTTTCTCCGAAAGTGATTGTCTAAGTACTGAGTCGAGACAATACAAAAAATCAGTTCACACTTCATGTGATCGTCTATGGATACGAGATTGAGACAATACGACAACAAGATAACTTGTGTGATTGACTATGAATACAAGATCGAGACAATACAACAACGAAAGTATGTTTACTTGATAAATGGTTCATATTTAACCAAACACAATAGGATTACTATCAAGTAAATAGGATTTAGCGTTTGTGTATTTTACTTTTAATTATAATAAAAACAATTATAATTGCGAAAATAGAAAAGTAAAAGACACATGCTAACGAGGAAACCGCAATGCATAAAAACTCCGGGACCTTGTCCAAAATTGAATACTCTCAGGATTAAGCCGCTATACAAAATCAAACCAACTTCGTATAGTTGAGACCAAGAAACTAAACCTATAGTTCACCTAGTTCCGTCTGTATCCCTCCGCTTCCAACTTGTAAATAAGTCACGCATTTGGAACAATTCCTTTGGTTCGTATTCCAAACAGTAAAGGAACAACAAATCTTTTCGGTAACAACTCTTTTCAACCAAGTGATATGAATTCGACAAAAGGCTCTTCCGTTTATCCCAATAAACTCCTTTGTCAGGTCCTTAGATCTATCCAATAACAACTACCAAAGTAATTGTGAAGATTTTTCAATCAATACTTTGAATCACAAAGAATTATATTGATGCCGATCTACTCAACAAATCAATCCAATCTAACACAAGGATATATCGATTATAGTTGGATCCTCTTTACCCAAAATAAGTATTGTGCAAACTAAAGATTATGAACCCAAATCAGAAATATTCAAAGTCTTCTTTGTCTTCAAATCTTCTTAGATCTTCAATAAACATCTTCACATAATCAATTTGAATATCTTATGATCAATCACACACAGAACGGAGTCTGTTAACAATGGATTATCACAATACGTCTTTAAATCTACAAACAATCTAAAGATCCCCGTCGAAACTTCGAACTAGCTTGAGTGAATCTTATATCAGAAGAGAAGATTCTCAAGCATAAACAAACTAGGTACAATCAAATTTCAACAAATGTTAGTCAATCAAATCAATCGAAAACTAATAATAAACCGAAATTATCTAGTTTCCCACCAATAGTACTAATAGAGCTTCTCAATCCCAAAGAAATCTTTAAATCGAGTGGTCGTAGGAGATTTTTCCTAATTAGGTTACTTTCCTCTCCGAATAGGATGCTCCACCAGTAACAACACAACTAGATAGTTTTGCTGGCTCTAAGGATTAGTTTGCTCGAAATGCAAATTTTGATATTTATAGACCAAGGAAGTTTGGACACCAAGGAATTTCCAAAACCGAAAATATTCTCAAGATATGCAATATATTCCAAATTCGGTTTCCATAATTCCTGGAAATGTTTTGTTCAAATATTGACTAAAAATCTCTTATAAATCTCCAACTAGTAAATGCACATTACTAATTTTTATTTTCTAAAGATATGAAAAACTAACAACCTTAATTAAAATATTCTTAATTTATTTTCGATCTGGGATTCTCCTTTAGCTATTAAGGAGTATCTTTGAACAATAAATGATAAGCGTTACTGCACATGTTCAAAGTATGTCAACATCTTTACTTTGTAAGTCCTCTTTCATACTTACACTTTTGGAATCGATTTTCCACACTTCCAAATAAGTTTAGAATTGGTTCATCTATATTCCAAGAACTATGTGATTGATTATCCTATCAAATCACCAAACAAGGGTTTCACGGTTCTACCAAAACAAGTTTCGGTTTTACCTCCATGTGGGTACTTGAATTAGTCACACTAGCTTTTCAAAATTCGGTTGACTAGGTACTAGGATCGGTTCCCACATATATATGGTATCTAATTTGTATTTGTTGCACACGTCCAAAGGATCGGTTGTCTAAAAACGTGTTGTACATGTTCATAGGATCGGTTCCCAATATCTAGAAACTTGATGCACCTCATACAAGGATCGATTCCCCTCTTGTGATCGGTTCCACCTCTTACTAGGATCGGTTCTCCTTTTCCTAGAGTTGGTCATACCAAAAACACCAAATCGATCATACTATCTCAGGTGATTACTTAAGATCGGTTTCACTATTAAAAGTCATACCAATACAAAAGTCAGGCCTTGTGAATAGTTTTACCAAGAGCATATATAAACAAGTCATGAGAGGTTATCCTAATCCCACATATTGGTAGTTCAAAAGATATGCAATGAATAAAAATACCAATAAGCCTAGCGATTTCCCTTTCGATTCACAAAATAAGTTCATGAATTTACTTCCTTTGAACGAACATAAAACATTGTTTCCTAGGATGAAATATTCATCTCATACCCATATATTATCACAATAACATTCAAAAGATTATGTCGATGTCTTATATACGAATTTCAAAAGATAGGCATTATAATTCGTATTGTATTCCTTAATACTACGTCTAAATAGAGTATAATCATTCATAGCTTCGTAGTTATTTTTTCAATATGCACTACTTAAAAGATACGTTAGGGAATGAAACAGTTTAAGTCAAATATTACTAACCTCAAGTGGAAGGATGATGTTCTCATTGTATCTCCGTACTTCTTCACATTCTTCAAGGCTTCACCTAATACTTGTAATGTCTCATATCCTAATACTTTCAAGCTAACCTATACGAAGTTGACTCTAGTACATAATCAAGCGACTCTTTAAATGAGTTTTGGTTCACTAAAATATGATAACCAAACTTTACATACCAAATCTTGGTGGGTTCAACCGATCTATATACTCTAACATAACTGACCAACTATTAGTATAGGGATTCCAGAGTGGTGGTATGGGATGCCCCTTAGGATACCTGGTTGAGATATCGTTTGACAACTGGCCAACTCGATATTCTCGGTGACGTTGTGGGCGCTTTTGGAATACTGGGCATACAATATGGGACGTTTTTTTTTTCAGAAGGTCTAAATTGATGTTCATGACAACTTGAAGAAACCCATGATTTCTAAGCATATGGTGTGGGATGTTTTCTTAGGAATTCAAACCGAAGAGGGTGAAAGCGGTAAGCTATTGGCGGGTATGACAATATGGAGATGGAGCAATATTTATCCTTTTACTATTTTTGTTTAGTATCTTTCAGTTTGGATGGACATCCATAGATAATATACACTTGAACCTCTCAGTTCCATCAGCTTCAAAATTTAAATTTAGGAGCAACCGGTAACTTATGTCTACACTTTTACATTTCTTTAAGTAATTAATCTCATTTTTACTTGTGGTATATAATATATATTTTAGAAAAATGGTTACCGAACTGAGACTATTTTGTATAAATTTATTTTTATGCGCGAGTGTTGTACTAAACTAGTATGGGTAGATTTAGTTGTTCAGATATTATTATCATGAAATGAGTTGGACTTGTATGCAAATTTATATTTATGACACTATTGGTAATGTGATAACATGGAGATAGTTACTTCTAAGGGGTGCAGTTCCTATTATCTAAATGAACAATGACGAACTACAGTCATGCTTGATACCTTCGAGCAACGAAGAGGGTAGGTAGACATCCACTATGCGACAACATAATTATGCAAGGTTTTTCATATTTGGTTGCTGGTTGGCAGTTCATACCATCTACATGGAAATGATTGCAACCCTATTAGTTTATAAAATGTTTTGGTAAGAGGTAGTTACAGTACTGGTTGTTCATACTACATAGTGATGAGATGACTTTTCACTCTTCGATATAATACATACCATCTAATAACCGTACATCCCTTTAGACGAGATGTTATTACCGTTCGAGGTAATTCATATCATCTGTCTTGGCTAGTGAGTTAAGCAATTGACGTTATTATCATACGAGATAACTCGTATCATCTGAAAAGGTATGGTTGTTGTTATTTGAAGTCAATTCATACCATCTAGCGATGAATGGTTACTACAAGGCATTTCATACCATCTACTAGACCATAATTGGCGCCCCCATACTACATCTGGATGAACCATATGATAATCATACTACCCATGAGACAAGAGATGATTATTACCGTTTGAGGTAATTCATATCATCTGTCTCGGCTAGTGAGTTAAGCAATGGTTATTATCGTACGAGGTAACTCATATCATCTTCAAAGGTATGGTTGTTGTTGTTTAAAGGAAATTCATACTATCTAGAGATGAATGGGAAAGACAGTTCATACCATCTACTATGACGTAATTGGGAAGGTGAGATTTTCAGGCCCACTGTGGCACCCCACCTATGGGTGGCTACCCATAAGATCGTTGCAGAAGAGATGAATGGTAACCATAAATATCCTGACATTGGCATGGGCCATTCCTCACCCGTCTGATATGGTGTGTGTGGTCAGTCCAACTGGAGCACCCCACCACCTCGGTGGATACCATGAATACCGTTTGCACTGGCCGATGGTGGATGGTATCCATAAATAATCTGACAATTTTGACACTTACATGACCCTTAATCGAGGTATCTGTTCAGCAGAATCTCAGTCTCTAAATTCTGGTTTTTTCTTGGAGATGATTGTCACTTGCATAATGTAATTCATATCTTTTGGTTGGTTAGCATTGATATCTGAGATAATATATTATTTTGACAGATTCGAAGACCCTCAGAATAAAAACAGAGTTTGCCTGCTCAAGATGTAGTTAGACATAAATCAATGAACATTTTTTTTTTTGGTAAAACCGAATTAGTTTGAAATTTTTGAAAGTCTAGTTTCTTGAATGGATTATCAAAAGTCGGAGCTTGCCAAGCAGGTCATAACCTAACCCGTTAGAAGCGAAAATTTTCTGGTCCATCATAGAAGCGGAGTACATTTCGACATCAATAGTTACATCTCATGTTGTATGGTTAAGAAAAACCATGGAAGACATCCAAGAGATACAAGAAGGGGTGTACTGAAATTATTTGTGAAAATAAATCGGAAATTTCTATGTCCTAAAATTTGGTTGAGCATTATTATTCCTTACTCAAGTATCAATTCATTCGAGAAGCGGCTGATGATTATGAGAGAGAACTCAAGTATTGCACGATGAAAGGTCAATTGACGACTGACATATTCACCAATGAACTTCCACAAGGAAAATTTTCATGGATTAATCGGAGTTGTGGAATATCACATTAAGGAGGATATTGTTGAGTGCTAATGTAATGTTCAAATGTAATAGGAGTATAATAATATAACTATTAGTAAAATAGTAAGTGGACACTAGTGTGCCACATGTCCTCTTATCTTTATTGTCTTATATTGACCTTGAAAGGAGATAGAGAAAATTAATGAAATTGAAGAAAATGAGAGGAAACACTTTTCCCATCTCTATTTCAATCAAAATCATCAATTAATTAAAATGTCCAACAAATCCAACTCGAAAATTTGTATTAAAGATGTCCCAAAAGCGGCTAGTATCATGCCTTCTTTTCATCATCTTCTCGTTTTTTTTTTCGCAACGAGTTTACTTCCAATAGTTGTTGCTAAGTTCAAGAGTAGGTAACTTGCATTGTGCTAACTCAAGTTATATCAGGAAGTCTTATCATGGAGACATCTTCGCACATCGGGGTTTAGCATTTCTTATCTTGAGCATACCCGCAAACTATAATTTGTTAAGGACGTTGAAACTGTGATTCTTCTCTCTTGAAGATGTTGCGACAGAGTTGTGTTGATTCAGTTCTTCATATATTACTTTGATACATCTAACATTGTTTTTCATTGTTGCAAGATTCCCACAAACAACACCATCATTAACACAACTGAATAGATCGTAACTTTATACATGTTCCAAAACCATTGACCCAAAGAGGACACTTAAAAAAAGGTTGACATTATAACGAAGGTACACCAACCATATTACTAGCAATACCGGATTTGAGGTACCACCAACTTCAGAATACATTTTACTTTAAATCATCCAACAATTTTTTTTGATGTTACTCATATGATACTTCACTCAGTTTGGTTAAGGCGACTAAATTTTCATATACCCGCTTGAATGACTGCTTGATTGTCTAGCTTACTTTCCTTATTCAGTATTTTCCGTATTTTAGTTTAGATGATATAATTTTCGGTGTCAGAATTTTCGTAGTACAATTTGTGCAGAGGTGCCATGTTATAGAAAAATCATACAAAAATTGAGATCACAAATGCACCAGCTACTCAAATTATTATTTACCACACTACAAAAGAAATTGGGAATAGTGCAAGAGCTTGTTTATAAATGCAATTTGGGATAGTATACAAAATAAGAGGAAAGATTTTGAACAAGGAAAAATAATTACCCAAATCCTGGACTTGAAGCTCAATAAATTTGGTAGTGATGGCAGATTTCTAATTCTAGGTTTAGAAATAATTCTACAAATGGTCATATAAAAATTGGGGATTTCTATAAAGAGGAACATCTTGTGTTTCTATTTTATAAATTGGGTATGTTTGTAAATGGAAAGTAAGTTCCAAAACAGAGTGTATCAAATATAGAAACTAGTTTAAAATAGTGTTGAATTAAGAAAACAAAGAAAAATGGAAAATAAAAGTCTTATCATATCCTATAAATCAACTTTTTAATACAGAATTTTTTGAGCCAAGAGGATTAATCTCTTAGATTCTTCTTTACTTATAATATTTTTTTCTCATTAGAAAAATGAGTGATAAAGATGACATAATTGGCATTCTGCTAAAATGACATAATTGACAGACATAAGGGATTATTAATCATCTTATATCTACTGGAAGATATGTTGCATATATATATATATATTGCGTCTCATAGTGTATTGACCTATGAAGTTACTCATCATGTTACTAATAAGAAGGAGGATAGAATCTGATACAAGCCAAATAGTTTTCTGGGCTTGCATCTAAAAGAAGAACATGCTACTGAGAAAATAATAAGTTTTGAAGAGTTTACTATTATTCTGGAAGGAGATTAGGATATTGCTTATAAATTGTGCATCGATACGAGAGACTTGGAAGGGTAAAAATGTCATCCATAGTGTATTGGTTGATGCATTAGAAGAACACTCGAAATCCAAAGATCCAGACACCGACACATACTTTTTAATGGTAATAACACACTGTAACGGACCGAAAAGTTGTTTTGAAATAGCCAAGTGAGTGATGAGGGAACATACCCTAAGGATATCCTATTGTTGTGTTTTGTGTCTGGATGTAGTTTAATTTAAAAGATAAGTTCATACAAGGAAAGAGATGGAATCAAACCAAATTTTAAAAGTGAAATATTAAAAATTCTCTTAAAGGTTTGAATCATGCATGTTTTTAAGAAAAACTCATGTGTCGCGGGAATGGTGGAGATTAAACTAACAAAAGTTAAAAATTGTGGTATAAGTAAAAAGTTGAAAACTGAAGTTTTTAGGTTTCCCTCCGAGAAAATACCCTGACCTAGCTATCACCATTACGCCTTACGGCATAATATTCCCTGGGATATCTTTTTATAGATTGAAAGAAAAATGTGTAAAGCAGGATTTCATTCATGTTCGGAATTATTCGGGGATAACAGGTCCTTCTTACTATCAATCGTCTGACTGTATATATAGAAAAGACTTCACCGAATGCGTTTTATGTTTGGCTCACAATCAAGATCGTCAAGAATTCTTAATGAGATCCGAATCCGATCATGCATTTAAAATAAATATTGAAAACTTTTCAAGTCCATGGGTAAGGAACCAAATATGCTTTGGGACAATGAAATGGACGATATGTATTGGGATAAGGAAAAGACAGTATTTGATATTTTTTTAGTTTGGTTAACATTTGTAGTGATCAGTTGATATAATGGCCATTTTTTAAAATTAAATTTTGGTTGTTTCAATGGTTTTTTAATGGAATTTCATGCAAAAACAAAAGTTGTTAACAGTACTTTATGTTACTTTTACAAGTGTTGTTATGTTTAAAAGAATATTGCGCTCTGATCTTTTAGGGATTGTATTAAGTCACTGCATTAAATGGGATATCATTTTTATGCAATTGGTAAATATGGATTTAATGTACTCCTTTCGTTTCAGGAAAAGTGTTACTTTCACTTTTTCAATTTGGCCTAAAATGAAAAAGTGAAAGTAACACTTTTCCTGAAACAAAGGTAGTATTTATTATCTGTATTACTAGCAAACTTATAACAACTGTATCGTATTTGTTAACACATTATTTTTGTATAATATGAATTGTTTTTTGACATATGATTTTTATGAGTTTTGATATATTGTTATGCATTTTAGGAATCATTTTTTCGAACCTTAAATAAATTTCCCAATCATAAAGGATTAATAATACATCAAAATGTAATTTTTTCTATAGCTTATGGACTAATTTTATGAACAATTGAATTATTACTTAAAATTTGAATAGATTTCACAACACCAATAGAATCCTAAGTTTCTGAAACCAGTACCAAAACAAAACAAGAGAAAAATTTGTAACCAGCACATACCATTTAATGTCGTGTGTCGTCACTAGTAACCTTGTCCACATATGATTCAACAATAAAAGATAAAGATTGATAGCTTGTCTTCATTAGTATATTGAGATGGAAAATATTAAATAACACTTTCTTATTTTTAGCATTGTTAATCGGATTTAAGTGGTATTATTTATATTAGGTCGTTGCCACACTATAATAAGTTGTAACATGTAAGAATTCGTGTGAAAATGGATGAAGATTCTAAGAAATGTAATATCAAAATTGTGGGTTTCAATAAAAAGGAACACCTTCTGATTCTATTTTACAAAATAGGGTCCATAAATCGAGAGCACGTTCCAAAATAGAGTAAAAATACATAGTATATCAGTAGAAATTTGTTCGCCATCACTAGTGCAAAAATAAAATGTTGTTGGATTAAAGAAATAAATAAAAATGGAAATGTTGAAGGAAGGAAAGTAAGATATGTAATTATCCTTGTTTTACATGAAACTGAGCAGAAGTTGTATTTGGTGTCGGATACTAGACTTACCGACCACAATAATTTTCTAATTACGAAAGTGGTTGAAGAAACAATTCGATACAAGACCAATAGTGCAATGGCCTGCGTCCGAAAGAAAATTGGGTGAATGAGAAGATTGTTACATGTGATGAATTCATTATTGCTCTTGCGGGTGATTACAACATTTCTTATAAAATATGCACCAATCTTAAAGATATTTGGAAGGGTAAAAACGTGACACATGATATATTGGTGGATAAATTAGAAAAACATGTGCAATCAAACGAACCCGACACCGATACAGATTTTGTTGTAATAACACTCGGTAATGGGACATAAAGGTGTTTTGAGATTACATGTATGACTGATGAGGAACATGCCTAATGATACTCCATGGTTCTGTTTCGGGTCTGGTGGTACTTTAGCAGATGAATTCATACAAAGGAAGATCCATGAAATCAAAACGAAGTGTCAACGTGAGATTCTGCAATTTCTCTTAAAGACTGCCTATTATGTTTGTTTGGAAAAACCTTCTTGCGGGAGAACAGTAGTGATTGAATCAACTCAAGTCGAAAATAATGGTATGGGCAAGAAGCTGAGAACCGAACACTTCAAGTTTCCCTCCGAGAAGAAACCGTGGCCTATCACCATTACGTGTCAAGGAAAAAAAAATCCTGAAGATAGCTTTTCAAAGATTAGAGAGGAGATTGATAGCTTGTCTTATGTCTTTTATGGGTATCATATAAAGACAAAAGATGTTACACTTTATTTTACTTTTACAGATGATGTAATGATGTAATGTTTGAAATAATAGTGTGTTATGATTTTTTAGGTATTGTATTCAGTCACTGCATTAAATGGGATAAGAATTTTATGCAATTGGTATTATGGCTTTAATGTATTTATTATTTGAATTACTTGCAAATTTATAACAACATGTCATATCTGTTAACACATTATTTTTGTATAATATGATTTGTTTTTTGACATATGATTTTTTATGAGTTTTGACGTACTGTTATGCATTTTAAAAATAACTTTTTTCAAACCTTAAATAAATTTCCCAATCGTAAAGGATCAATAATTCATTAAAATATAATTATTTTTCTATACCTTATGAACTAATTTTATGAACAATTGAATTATTATTTGAAATTTGAACATATTTCACAACACCAACATAGTCTCAAATTTCTGAAACTAGTACCAACACATACCATTTACTTCCATGTGTCCCTCGCGACCTTGTCCAAATAGGATTGAAGGATGAAAGACAAAGATTGATAGATTGTCTTCGTTAGGTTATTGAGATGGAAAATCTTGAATAACACTTTCTTATTTTTAGCATTGTTAATCGGATTTAAGTGTTATTATTTATATTGGGTTGTTGCTACACTATACTAATTTGCAACATGTAGGCATTAGTGCGAATGGACACGAAGATCTTAAGAAATGTCATACCAAAATTATGGGTTTCAATAAAAAGGAACACTTTCTAAAAAAATTATAAAATTGGGTCCGTAATTGGAGAGCATGTTCCAAAACAGAGTAAAAAAATATAATTTAACAGTAAAAATTTGTTTGACATTGTTTGTGAAAAAATAAAATGTTGTTGGACTAAGAAATAAATAAAAATGGAAATACTAAAGAAAGAAAAGTAAGATTCATTCCAGAACGGTCTCATCATATCCCTATGCCTATAAATAAGCTTTCTTATATCCAATATTTCTTGCACCAAGAGAATTAAGCAGAGTATTCTCTTTTTTTCCTCTTTACTTGTATTTTTTTCTGATCGATATAAAAATTGATGTAGAGTTGAACGATTTTAATGAAGAATTGGATAATTATTTTTAGTTTTTTAGGATTTAACTAAAGAATCTTACATCTACATAATAGCCAATTAATATCACAAAATTGATTAGGACTCGATTTGGTATGATGTATTCAGTGAAAACGATAATGAAGAAAATGTTTTTGTTCTTCATATTGCAACGAAATCAAAGTTTCTGATGACTATGCAATAACTAATTTGAGTAACATTTCGGTTCAAAGTGAACATAATAACAAGCTCTATTCTTATTATCATGAAAAAAATATGGGATCGGTAATTGTTAGTGCGTCGCTCGGTCGAATTCGCGAGTTTTTCCACGTCAAGCTTGTTGTCAATGTTAGATATAAAAACTATATCTTGATTTTTGGCCTATTAAAGTAAAGTCTTGTACTAGGATTAGAGTATGTTAGTTGAGTATCGGACATTACTAAATAACCCTCAAAGATTGAAGACTGATGAACCTACAAATACATCATCAACAAAGAGGTATGTGAAGACCGACGTATCCTATTTACTCATGTCATTACCATTATATCTTATGAGACTATGTCGTATAATTTTAGTATATTTAATATTACAAAGAAGAAATTTCAAGGCCAATATTTTCTTGTTTAAACTCTCGAAACATGATTCAAGCAATCGATGTTAAGATCCTTAACAATCTTAATTAAAAACAGTTTATTGTTCAAGAATTATTTTTGTTTCAAGTTGATCATTAGGAAATTTCCCAAGCAAAAGGGCATTATTGCATATGGCTATTGCTAAATTCCAAATTAATTATGTGAGAATAATAATTGCTTGGAGACAGATAAACATATTTGTATGTATTACTAAACTAAGTATGAATTTCGCGGGATGTATAAGTTAGCAATCCCAGTTTGCAAACCCAGTACATTTAAGTTCAGGAATTAGGTAGGTTCGCAAACCCCTACCATCTGACTTTCGCTAACTAACAAGGATTACAAACCCTTGTGGCATGATTTCGTGAACTGTCAAAGGTTTGCAAACCTGCTCAGTTCTAGTATAACAGAACTACATGAACTATTATATATATTTATGTCCACCTTTTCTACAATTCTCATCAACACTTCTAAAAAAAATATTACCCACTTGTGTTTATGGTAATCGATTAAGTCTTGAGTGTTACTGCGCACCACTATATATTTTTGTAAGTTGAAAGGGTACTGAGATGCTTTGAACCATCATTGTGCATGGCTCCAAAACCCTGGACCATAAGGCATATTCTTTACAGGGAAGACATCTCATGGGCTTACATGAATTCCTAATAAGAATTCTGAAAATACGGGGTACCAGGCAACCTGTATGGACTAAACCCAAATATAATTCCGAGAGTTACAACCTAATGAATCTCACTCAAGAATTATATTATGATTTTATATTTCTTTCTCTCATAATCAATATGTAAATGGAAACAAGTCCGTGTACCTGATTATGCCGTGAGAGTTCTTGGACGATTCCAAAGATCAATCAAGTCGTATCCAACAATTACGATAGACATATCTACTTTGATTGATTTACGTACAATCTGTGATATTTCAATTATGAAGATAAACAATATAATACAGAAGAAGAAATAACGCAGACACCATAATTTTTGTTAACGAGGAAACACAAGTACAGAAAAACCCGGGAACCTTGTATTAAGCAACTACATACTCTAACCTACTATCAAAACCTCGGAGTTGAGAGCGATTACACCATCACAGTAATTCAGTTACAATCGAGCTCCTTACGCCTCTTGAATCCAACAAGACTCTGCCCAATTGATTCCCATTGACATCATTTACAACCTAAGAGTTGCTTCAATTCAGTTGAAAATTTTAAACCAGTCTACCCCTACAAATAAGTCTATATGTGATTTCCGTTTACAAAATAGACTAAAACAGGTGAACGAAAAATACAGGAAAATCTAAGTTCCAAATTTGTTGATTACAACAAAAGCTGCTTCCTTCTTTTGTTATAGCGTCTCCTGGCCCATTTTTTCATGTTCAGCGAGTACACTTATGAGTTATTATAACCCTTAAAAAAGCAGTGCACTCAGCCATAACTTGAGTTGTGTATTTCGTGGGCAGATAAGCAAGAGAAATTAGTAGGCAAATAACGTGGCCCGAATTGCGACTTAAATTCTTACTTAGCTAGGAACGGAAACAAAAATGAGACTTCTGTCAGCTTAAAGAGAGATCAAGTCTTGACTCTTTAGGGTTTATTGTACTGTACGTGAATGATTTGGACAGTTGACCAGCAAGGAGGGAGGGCCTAGCTAGTTTATAATGATCCCCAAATATTTGGGCAACCTTATTACTATTTGGAAAGTTGAATAAGGTTCTAGTTTTCTAGGGACATCACATCAAATCATATTATGTGCGGATAATTTCTTTGGGTCGTTAAAAAGAATCTAGTCCTAAAGAGTCTCGAGTTCACTTGTATGAGAATTGGTTATCTGATTACTCCTAACAGTTTCCAAGTCAAAATACTTGTTACATGTATAATACATAGAAAAAGAGTCGGCAGAAAAGATTCTTCTTATGTACAACGCACGCGATTTTAAGTAAGCAGCCACAATTATTTTTTCAACATCGCCAAAACTTGCAATTTTCATTGACAGTGTTGCAATATAATTATTTACGTATGGCTACCCCACTCTGATTTTCCATTTTCATAGTATATTAACAATCTGACAAATTACGTGTCTATTAGTAATTATCAGAAGTCCAATCTATAACCCCATTACAGTGACACCTTATAATCAATCAGTCGATAGTACTGATAATTATTAAGAAACAGGCCTAATGCCATAAATCTTGCTAATCTCTACCTTATTGATTGATGAAACACTGAAAACATGGCAAACGCAATGGATTACAAAACATCATTGATGGTCTTTACTGCTTTGCTTCTACTTCTTGTTTTTTATTTTTCTCCTTCTAACAAACAACATTCCAGCATCAACAATGGCTTCTTCTCTTCTAATAACAGCACTTCTCCTCACATTCAAAGACCACATAGTTTCTCCGCTGATTCATTAGATTCGGAAACTACTACTACTACTACTAATGAAACTAATAATGGAAGTCTTGCAATAACTTCCGGATCCAAAGCATCATCTGAGCATACTCATGCTAGAGTAAGTTTGGAAGTAACAATTTTATTTTTGAGCATGAATCATATTTTAGATGGTCTCAATTAATGGATAATTCTTGTATGTATACAGAAAACGCATACTAGTGCGGAAAGAATTGAAGATGACCTTGCGAAAGCTAGGAGTGCGATTCAGAAAGCAGTTCGGACGCGTAATTACACATCTAATAGAGTGCAAGATTTCATTCCTAGAGGACCAATATACAGAAATCCGTATGCCTTTCATCAGTTAAGATCTTCGTCATCTTTTAATAATTTGGTTTTCCGCATTTCCAATCTTGGAAGGACTACTTTCTTGGATATAACATGCACACAGTTATTTTTCTAAAATATAATTTGATTTTTTTTCCTCTTTTTCTCTTAATATGTAAAATGAAAGGCATGCTTTTTTTTTTTTTGAAGCATGAAAGGCATGCTAATAGACGTATTAGTTAGCATAATTTCAGAATTTGTATGGTACAGTTTGTAAATTTGGGTGGTGCAAATTCTCTGTTAGGAAAATAGCAACAGTCGGCATGGATGGTTTACCAAGCCAACAGTTGGACTTAAAAATAATAAAAAAAATGGCTCTATCTATCAGTCCGCATATTTCAAATTTATATCCTATAAAAAATGGTTCTATCTAGCAGTCGGCAACATTTCATTCCAAGAGGAACTGTATACAGAAATCCATATGTCTTGCATCACATTGAAATTATTACTTAGTTTTTGTTTTTCCAATATTTGGTTTCTTTCATTCATGTGCTTCCGTTGACTTTAGTTGCTAGTTGTTTAAGCCTATCAATATTATTTGTTCGATTCAAGTTTCTTTCAATCAATTCTGATATTTCAAGTTCCTGAGATGTAATTCTAACTGAAATATGTGCTCATCGTGGATTAGGAGTTACATTGAGATGGAGAAAACATTCAAAATTTGGACGTATAAAGAAGGCGAGTTACCTATGGTACATAGTGGACCACATAGTTACTTATATTCAATCGGAGGCCATTTCATTGATGAAATGGAGGAGGATACAAGCCCATTTGCAGCATCCAACATGGAGGAAGCTCACACATTCTTCCTTCCCTTTAGTGTTTCCAATATGGTTGACGTTCTATATGAACCTGATGCTGGTTATGCTCCCTATATTCGTGTCGTAGAAGATTATGTCCGTGTTATATCAGAAAAATACCAATACTGGAATAGAAGTAGCGGTGGAGATCATTTTATGGTTTCATGTCATGATTGGGTAAGTACAAGCAGTTCTCATCGGCATCTTTTTTTTTTGGTGTTGCATAATCTAATACTAAATGGTTCATATTCCGCTGTGTGTGGTGCAGGCACCCATAGTAACAAAACAAGCACTATTCAAGAAGGTTATTAGGGTTGTTTGCAATGCTAATTCATCAGAAAGTTTTAATCCTAAATGGGATGTATCCTTGCCAGAATTTAGCCTGGGAACAAGAACACTTCTCATTTCTACGCAGTCTCGTGAAGCTAGTCCAAACCGTTCAATACTTGGTTTCTTTGCCGGCGGAGCTCATGGAAACATAAGAAAGATTCTAATTGAGCAATGGAAAGACAAAGACAGTGAATTACAAGTTAACGAATATCTTCCTAAGGGAACGGATTACGGGGCATTGATGGTTAAAAGCAAATTTTGCTTGTGCCCAAGCGGGTCCGAAGTTGCAAGTCCTAGAATTGTCGAGGCAATCCATGCAAGCTGTGTTCCTGTGATTATTTCGGATCACTATGTTCTCCCATTTAGTGATATACTTGATTGGAGCCAGTTTTCAATACAGGTTCCAGTCGATAAAATACCAGAACTGAAAACCATATTACTAGCCGTACCGGATGAAAAGTACCGCAGACTTCAGAAGAGAGTTAAACAAGTTCAACTGCATTTTACTTTAAATCGTCCTGCAAAAAGGTTTGACGTTACCAATATGATCCTTCATTCAGTTTGGCTAAGGCGATTGAATTTTCATCTACCAGCTTGAATAACTACTTGAGTATAATTACTTCTAGCTTGAATAACTACTTGAGGATATAATTCTTCTTGATTTTTCATTATAATCCAAAGATCTGCTTGGTATCTAAAATTTATACCTCAACGCTGTACATTTCACACTTGACCCAGAATCTATATTGTACCCTAATATTTAAATCATGGTATTTGCCCACAAAGAAATAGCAACTCTCCAAAGACCTATACATCTTTTTCTTTTTTGTGTATGAACAAGAACTTGTATTAAAAAGCAGGCTAATCGAGTTGGGCAGATCCACTAGAAAGTTCCTTCGACAAAGGTCACAAAGCTAATTCCTCTGAGCTTTGTTCCTATCTCTTTCCCTCTGAAAATTACTGCAGCGGTAGAATTTTCCGCTAACAGATAAACGGAAAAATACAGGAAAATCTAAGTTCCAAATTTGTTGATTACAACAAAAGCTGCTTCCTTCTTTTGTCATAGCGTCTAAATTCTTACTTAGCTAGGAACAGAATCAAAAATGAGACTTGTGTCTGCTTAAAGAGAGATAGAGTCTTGACTCTTTAGGATTTATCGTACTGTACATGAATGATTTAGACAGTTGACCAGCAAGGAGGGGGGACCTAGCTAGTTTATAATGATCCCCAAATATTTGGGCAACCTTATTACTGTTTGGAAAGTTGAATAAGGTTCTGGTTTTCTAGGGACATCACATCAAATCATATTATGTGCAGATAATTTCTTTAGGTCGTTAAAGAACTAGTGCTGATTAAAGAGTTTCGAGTTCAGGTCACTTGTATGGAAATTGATTATCTGATTACTCCTAACAGTTTTTCCATGTGAAAATACATATATGATACAAAGAGTCGGCAGAAAATACAAAGAGTCGGCAGAAAAGATTCTTCTTATGTACAACACGACTTTAAGTATCAATATAGAAAGCATATGAAATCATTTAGATTAAGCAGCCACAATTATTTTTTCAACATCGCCAAAACTTGCAATTTTCATCGACAGTGTTGCAATATAATTATTTATTTACGTATGGCTACCCCACTCTGATTTGCCATTTTCAAAGTATATTAAGAATCGGACAAACTACGTGTCTATTAGTGATAATCAGAAGTCCAATCTTTAACCCCATTACAGTGACACCTTATAATCAGTTGATAGTATTGATAAATACTAAGAACAAGGACTAATGCCATAAATCTTGATAATATCTCCCTTATTGACGATAACACTGAAAACATGGCAAACACGATAGATTACAAAACGCAATTGATGGTCTTTACTGCTTTTCTTCTACTTCTTGTTTTTTATTTTTCTCCTTCTAACAAACAACATTTCAGCATCAACAATGGCTTCTTCTCTTCTAATAACAGCACTTCTCCTTACATTCAAAGACCACAAAATTTCTCCGCTGATTCATTATCTTCGGAAACTACTACTAATGAAACTAATAATGGAAGTCTTGCAATAACTTCCGAATCCGCTGCATCATCTGAGCATACTCATGATAGAGTGAGTTTGTTTGGAAGTTACAATTTTCTTTTTGGTGCATGGATCATATTTTTGATGGTCTCGGTTAATGGATTGTTCTTGTGTGTATACAGAAAACGCGTACTAGTGGGGAAAGAATTGAAGATGACCTTGCGAGCGCTAGGAGTGCGATTCAGAAGGCAGTTAGGACGCGTAACTACACATCTAATAGAGTGCAAGATTTCATTCCTAGAGGACCAATATACAGAAATCCGTATGCCTTTCATCAGTTAAGATCTTTGTCATATTTTTAATATTTTCTTTCTTCGCATTTCCAATCTTGGATGAACTACTTTCTTACAAATAGCATGCTGGTGGATATTTTTCTGAAATTTAATATAAAATATAATATAATATAATTTGATTTTTTTTTTCTTTTTCTTTTAGTATGTAAAATGAAAGCATGCTGATAGACGTATTTAAAGCTAAAATAGACTCATTTTCAACTAGCAAATTCTGCTACAGTATTGCTCTCAAACCGACTATCCCTTGTATAGCTACACCTACATGGTACAAATCGACCATCACTTAGCTGTTCCGGACTTACCAATTGACTCGAAAACTTTCCAAAGCCTAGACTTGTGGTTTATCCCTTGCACCTCCTTCACCTCATCCTCTCTTGCTAGCTGTTCGAGTCTATCGATATTTTTGGTTGTATTCAAGTTTCTTTCAATCGTTTCCAAAATTTCAAGTCCCCGAAAATGAGATGTAATTCTAAATTTCAAATTGAAATACGTACTTATCCTGAATCAGGAGTTACATTGAGATGGAGAAAACATTCAAAATTTGGACATATAAAGAAGGCGAACTACCTTTGGTACATAATGGACCACACAGCTACCTGTATTCAATTGAAGGCCATTTCATTGACGAAATGGAGGAGGATACAAACCCATTTGCAGCCTCAAACATGGATGAAGCTCACATATTCTTCCTTCCCTTTAGTGTAACCAATATGGTTAGCGCTCTATATGTACCTGGTTCTCGTGTTGGTCTAGTTCCCTATATCCATGTAGTTGCAGATTATGTTCGTGTCATATTAGAGAAATACCAATACTGGAATAGAAGTCGCGGGGGAGATCATTTCATGGTTTCATGTCATGATTGGGTAAGTACGCACAAATTATTTTTTGCATCTTTTATGTTGTTGCATAATTTATACTAAATGGTTCATTTTCTTTTGTGAGTTATGCAGGCAGCCAAAGTAACAAATCAAGCACCAGATGAACTATTCAAGAACGTTATTAGGGCCGTCTGCAATGCGAATTCATCAGAAAGTTTTAATCCAAAATTGGATGTATCCTTGCCAGAACTCAGCCTGGTAACAAGAACACTTCTTATTTCCACGCAGTCTCGTAAAACTAGTCCAAATCGTCCAATACTTGGGTTCTTTGCTGGTGGTGCTCATGGAAACATAAGAAAGATTCTAATTGAGCAATGGAAAGACAAAGATAGTGAGTTACAAGTTAATGAATATCTCCCTAAGGGAACAGATTACGGTGCATTGATGGTTAGAAGCAGATTTTGCTTGTGCCCAAGCGGGTACGAAGTTGCAAGTCCTAGAATTGTCGAGGCAATCCACGCAAGTTGTGTTCCTGTGATTATTTCTGATCACTATGTTCTCCCATTTAGTGATATACTTGACTGGAGTCAGTTTTCAATACAGGTTCCAGTGAACAAGATACCGGAATTGAAAACCATTTTACTAGCTATACCGGATAAGAGGTACCGCCAACTTCAGAAGAGGGTCAAACAAGTACAAAGACATTTTACTTTAAATCGTCCAGCTAAAAGGTTTGATGTTACTCATATGATACTTCACTCAGTTTGGCTAAGGCGACTAAATTTTCATCTACCAGCTTGAATGACTGCTTGAGTATCTAGCTTACTTTTCATATTCAGTCTTATCTGTAATTTAGTTTAAACGATGTACTTTTCGGTTTGAGATTTGTGGAGTAGAATTTGGGCACAAGTGCCACATTGCAGAAAAATCTTACAAAAATTGATATCCGAAAAGCATGAGCTGCTAAAATCATATTGTCCCAAACTGCGGAAGAAATTAGGATTAAAGGTGCAAGAGATTGTTTATAATTCTAGGTTTCTTTGGGGTTTAGATGTACATTATAGATTTTACTGCAAGAGCGGTTACCAGAAAACAGATTTTTACAGTTAATCTGGAATCATGTGAGCCTTTGGATTCTTCTTCATCATGTGGGGCCCGCTAGAAATTACACTCAAAACTTTGTTTTGAGTTTTAAAAGTGAGAAAAATAAACCGTGGAGATTGGGGTATACCCAGATTAATTGGGGTATACCCAATAAGACAAAATCATGTCATTATGAAGTAAAGCCTTGCCACCCCTTAACCTAGATTTTTCAAAATGGCTAATATGCCCTTGATTAATTAATACTAAAATTCTGATTAGGTTAATTAATTGAGTTTAGATTAAACCTTTGAAATTATGAATTCAGTAAATTAAACCTTTGATTTGTTGTATGATTTCGATTTCGATCAAAATAATTTGGTTTTGAAAAAGCACAAGGCCGGCATGGTAGTTGTAGTTGCAGGAATTCCTACACTACACCCTTGATAAGAATCTATAGAAATTGAATTACATTTGAAGATGAATAACGACACTTTATTATTCTATTTCTTAGAAATCTTTACAAAAAATGTAAGAACTCAGAGGTACAACTTTCTTTCTGGAGTTTCTCTCTCCTCAAGACCTAATCAACTCTCAAAAAAAAGACATCATCCTTTTCTGGATCTCTCGAGTCCTTTATATAGGAATTTACATAGTGGATGACAGCTAAGTTTTCCTCCTATTTCGGATCTAGTTCTGCGATCTTATCGCGATCAATATAATGTTCTCTTTCGCAAAATTGATAGTCATCGTAGGATAAACATATTCTTCTTGCTCTTCTTCCATCGTCAACTTTTACGTCCTTCTTTTGGATATTCTATGACTCTCGCGAAATGTTGTTAAATAACTTGTGGTGACGTTCGCATAAGAGTTGTTAAAGAGCGTCGTAGCGATATTCTGGTCCTACATCTTGCCTCTTCTCATGTCTTTTCTGCGAAGAAGAGAAGATCATGAGAACTTTTGATATGCCATAACTACTTATCTTTTCAGACTTCTCTGTTCTGACACGTCTCTGTGTCTTTCGCCAGCTGTTTTTCACGTATTCTCTCTTCTAATAGATTTTTGACACGTCCTTTCTAACCACTGCGATCTGACCACTCATGTCTTTTCTTTACATTTATTGCATTCGTCTTCTTCGAGGAATTTCTTCTTCTATAAATACACCTTTCATTCTTTTCTTTTTCTCTTTTACCTTCTTCTTCCGTCTCTCTATAACCTCTCTGTAAGTAGACTGTTCTTCCGTAAATTGCGCGTCTATTATCGACGTGACTCCTTTCTTATCTTTCAATCCTTTTCTTCATTTCCATGCTTGAAAAATGGTTATCGCTGGTGCTAAGAATTTGGCAGCTCTTGGTGAAATGCAAGAAAAACTCAAGAGTAAAGGTTTTACATTGTCTACAATCCCAGGTCAAGACCCTAGATCTGAACTCTCTCTTAAATTATTTACCGATGATCGATGTTCTCGCGAGAAAATCATAGTATCGCTAGGCCACCTTGAGGCAGGTCTTCCCATTCCTTTCTATGATCCAAAGCTTCCATTATTCTATGAAATAATTTCTGACAGAAGGTTTTCGCGAGCAATATATCAACTGGGTGGAGATTGTATTCAATTGCTGCTTGAATATGCCTCTCGCGGTGCTAATAAAGGATCTCGCTATATTGAAGCTGCGAAGAATCCTCAGTTTAAAGATGTTCCCATTATCTCTGCAAACTATACGGTGGATAATTTTTTTCAAAAATTACAAAATTGTCCCTATGAAGAGGGATAGTACTTGTTGGGGTGTCCGCTTGAAGAGAGAAAAGGTCACTGATGATAAAGCTCTTATGCTAGACATTGATTGGTATACATCTACTAACCAAGGTCCTCGCCACTCCAGCGATGATAAGTGGTTTATTTTTCCGTTATGTCTTGAAGGTTCTTATATTTCTGGTTCTCGCGAATTACCCGCGAGTCTTTCAGAATATCAACCTTGGGTCTTCAATTGGCCTGAGAGAACTAATTAAAGAGGTATAATCTCTCTGATTTTTCATATTATTATTCATTATCTTCCTCGTGTTTTTATATTTTTCGCTAATTACTTCAATTTTTCCAAGATTGAGAGGATGAAACTCAGCTACCAAACCTTCAGGAAGCCCAACACTTTCTTAGCTCTTAAATCTTTCACAGATGAAGTAAGAAATATCTCTTCATAAATTTTAACAATATATTGTTGCCCCTATTTCTTATCTTCATCTGTGCTCGCAGGAAATTGAAGAATTAGAACCGCTAAAAACCACGAGAACCAATGTGAAGTCTTCAAAGGAGAAATCTGGGAAATCTTCAAAGGAGAAATTTACTGCTCCTCCCAAAGGTAAACCTTCTGTCCCTCGCGATGAAGAATCTGACGATCCTCCCTTGAAGAAAAGGAAAACCCGACCTTCTTCTTCTTCAACTCCTCAACCCATTCCAGAAAGTCCAACTTTTAATTTTGATAAGGACAATAATGATGAGGATTTTAATGATAAAAACTTCCCTTCTATGAAGAATTCTTCTTCTTCTGATTCTTCAATGACCCATTTATCTAGAATTTTTAGCGATATTTCTCACAGTATAACCTATAATGATGAAGATGAAGTCATTCACAAGACATCCCAGGCTCTCGCCAAAGTCTGCGATGCTCCCATACTGGTGGACAACGATTCTCTCCAAGGAATCTCAAGATCGCTGACTCCCAGTCTCTTAAATTCTCTTGGTATCCTGGTATGTTTTCATCTCTTCAACTTGCTTAAGTATTTATTCTATCGCCAAATCTTAATCTTATATTATTCTCTCGCAGGTTGGAAGAGCTTCATTTGCTGTTGCTTCTGATTTAGATAAAAGACGCGCCAACTATGAAAAGAAGGCTGCTAAATTTCGCCAGGATACAGAGAAATTAGAATTTGAAGTTGCTAAGCTTCGCAAAAAGAATAAACAATTGGAAACTGAAGCTTCAATTAATAAGCAAAAGATCTCTGATCTTGACAAAGCTAACCAGCAGCTTTATGGTATGACTTACTTCCCTTATTTCTTAATTCTTTTTACTCTATCGCAGCTTATTCAAGCAACAACTTTTAAATTGCAGATGTTTATGGTCTTACTGATGAGGCTACACTCTTCCAGTCTTTCCCCGAACCTATAGATGATAGTACCCTTCTTGTTTGCCTTAATAATTATTTAAGTAATTTCATAGATGATAAGATTGAATCCCTCTCCCTAGATGAACTTAAATCCAAACTTAATCTCTTAAAAGTTGAACACAGATTCAATTTAGGTTTGACCAACAAGTATAAGCGATTTTATCTTAATTCGAGGAAAAAAATAGATAGATTAAGGAAAAATAATAGTGATCTTATTGACGAGAAAGATCTTGCCATTAAAAAGGGATCCAAGACCCTAGCAGACTTTCATAAAACTCTTCTTGATGTTCAAATGGAACGAGATAAACTTATCTGCGAGAATGAAAATCTTCTTGCTAGGGAAACTCAAATTCGGTCTCGTTTCCTTATTAATAGCGATGATGAGTTTGCTTGGGCTGCGAAGGTTCTTGACAATTCCAAGAATGACTTAGGTGTAAATGTTAGACTCCAGGTTGAACAAGCGGCTTTAATTAGGGACATGATTTCTGAAAGAGAAGGTTGTTAGTTGTTCTTCCTCTTGCTAATTTCCTGTTTTTATTATCTAACTTGTTGTCATATTCTCGCAGGAGTTGAAAAAAGATATCCTGAGAGAATTGGGGAACTTAAAAATGAGAAGAATCATCTCACGAATACTCTTACTGCTCGCAATGAGAAGTATTCACGATTGAAAGAGCAGTTTAGAATTACTACCGCGAATTTCAACAGCTCTCTCGTCGTTGTTCGCAATGATTCCATTAAGTTGGTTTGCAATGATCATGGAATTTCTCCTTCTATATATCCTGATCTTGCAAAGGAAATCCCCGCAAAAATTCCAAATCTTGATATTTCTGATAGCGAGGCTGAGGATTCTAGCGAGGATGAAAATAATGATGATAATGATGAAGGAGAAAAATCTGGCGAAGAAGAAGAATCTGATAAGAATGAAGATAATGGTGATAATGATGAAGTGGAGAAATCTGACAAAGAGGATGGCGATGGATCTAGCTAGTTCTGCTTCTTCTTTTTATCTTCCTTGTGTATTTATTTTCTTCTTTCTGTAACATTGCTGCAAGTTTCTCCAATTTTGTAAATTTCTTTTGCTTCTACCTGTATGTATTAGAAAACAGTTCTTTTTCTGCAAATCAATCAATTATTATCCCTTAATTATCTGTGTGCATTTATCATTTAATAATCTCTATGCAATTTTTTATATGATGGATGAATAATAATTTCATCGTTCTCATGCATTCTCATACTTGCCTCTATTATTCATCTGTAATATGAACAAATTGAGTAGAGATTAGATATTAGTTGTTAATAAAATTTTCCTCAATATTGGCGATCTTATCGCTAGTAATAACTGCGTAAAATCGCAATTCTCATAAAATCTGCGAGTATTATCGCAATAATCTGGTGGTCTTATTATGCCTCCCTAATTAAAGGTCTTACTTTGCCACATTCTTTCTTTCCGCGACAAAATCGCAGGACGTCTTTACATTTACATGTATTGACCCATTGATCTTGCCTTATCCATATTCTTCAACATCTCTGCGACAATATGATAAGTATAAACTCTCTTACAAGAATTAATCCTCATGACATTGTCGTCTTGCGATGAAATCGCAGGACGTCTTTACACTTTCATGTAAAAATCCATTGATCTTATCTGAACTTTTCTCTTTTGGCTTGTTGCCTCTGTATAATTTCGTCACGCGACAATATGACAGGCCTAAATGATCTTGTGATCATAAATCCCCATGACATTTCCGTCTTTAGACACTTATCATCTCCCTAATGGAGGTTGCCTCCCATATATTCCCCCTGGTTGACCCTTCAAGGAGGGCACATCGGCCATACAAGACTAGATCATCCCATCCATATTTGCCAACAACCAGTTGTTTTTCGCAGCCTCTTTTCCTTTATGCCTATATGGCTTATAGTTACAAGACTGCACCCTAAGTGGGGTTTTCTTTGGGCCGAGTGCATCATAGCCAAGACTTGCCAAGGATGGCCAGGGTAGTTTCGTATGCCCTGGGCACCCTTAACTCAACCTTGTACCTCGGCGCCTTTTTCATACTCTGCACTCCTTAGAAGAGGTCCTTAGTCTTCCAACCAGATTATAACCTTATATAGTTAGAAATCCAAGATCCCTCTCCTGGATAGGTTTTCTTTTAACCCCAAAATCTGCATAACTCAGGTTCCAGCAGCGGTATAACCTTATCGCTGAGTCATGTCAAGAGATACCCCCTTATATGACGTGCTATTAGGTCTTACATTTGCCTCTTACGAAATTTTATTCGCGAACTAGGGTGCACACCATAAAGGTTCGTCACATTCTATTAATCTCTGCGAAATTTTATTTGCGCTTCTCGCGAATATTGTAACTCTGATAAAATTTCATAACTTTGATCTTCTTTCCTTTTGTAAAAATTTGCGATTTTTTCAAGCAGAATACTTCATTTAATTACATATTCTTCCAACAAATTACTCATAGAATTCTCTAAAGTTCATCATTTTACCTTTCTACATACCATTCTCTGGTGTTGCTTTTCTGCTACGTTTTGTTATTGTTTCTTTATCCGCGAGACACTCACCATAAATTTCATCTTTCCGCTCTATTACATCAATCATTAACTTTTCACATCTCTGTCGTTGTTTGGTTTTGTACCTCCAATTGCTATTCTTCTCAGCTCTTTCTTCGCAAGATTTCATAACATTTCTTGCTTTCTCCCCAGTCTCCTTTAATAACTCCAACACCTTTAGGATGAGGAAATTTAACAAACTGATGGAAAGTAGAAGCTACACCTAATATCCCATGTATCCAAGGTCGACCAATAAGGGCATTGTAAGGTGATTCAATGTCAACAACACAGAACAGGATCTTGGAAGTTATCCCTTTCAATGGAATTCGCATTTCAATTTCTCCTTTGGGTTTATTTGCAGTACTATTAAAACCATAGATTTTATATGTTGAAGGAATTAGATCTTCGTCTCTTCCACCCATGGTCTTATAGGTATGATAAAATAGTATGTCAACTGAGCTGCCTGTGTCTATTAGAACTCTATTGATAGCCCAATAATCTTTATTTTCATCACCATTTTCTTCATCTTCTTCTTATATTTGATTTGGATTTATCTCTAATATTACCACCAATGGGTTATCATGTTGCTCGCTTGGTTCTATTACTTCTTGTGCAGTGAAATATATAATTTGTTTCTGCCATTCTTCTAATGGCGAGACTCTCGCGATATTCATTATCTCGCTTCTATTTGTGTCCCTCGTGAAGACTCTGCTTAGAACATTATCATGGAAATCCTCTATGGTTTTGTGTGAATGTACAATGGAATTACAAAACAAATTCTTTGCTTTAGCCCCAACTTCTATCACGAATGTTTTTGCTCCTTTTACAGCATTCACTCTGCGAGTTTATGGTGCTGGCGGTAATTGTTGAGATTGTTGATGCCCTACTAGAAAGTGATTTAACTTCCCCTAATCAATCATCCTCAAAATTATCCTCTTTACATTCCTACAATCATTTATTGAGTGGCCATGAAAGTGATGGTAAGGACAAAATTCTTGACTTCGATTATTTGGATGGGGTTGTTTTCCCATGTTCCACGGTGATGGTATATTTTCCATCAAAATGATAGCTTCCCAAATTTTTCTATACTGGCATTGAGAGGTGGCATTTTAATTTCTTCCCATATTATCTTCTGATTACCTTGCCCTCTAAAGTTATTCTTCCTTTGTCCACCATAAGTTTCTTGCGGTTGATCAAGTCTTTGAATCTTATTATTTCCACCGTGATTATAATAATGTTTCTCCCTTTCATACTCTTCTTGATCTTGACTTCCCATTGCTACTAATTTTTGCTGGTTATCAATTGCTACTTTTTCCTGTTGTGCCTGCGAGGTGCTCGCCACATTATTAATCATTTTAGGAAGTAAGCTTCCATTTTTCGCTAGCGAGCTGGTGTTCTCGATCGGGTATGACTCCATCTCATTTTGTTTCTCCTCCAAAGCAATGTATTCTTCTTGTAACTCTCGCAATTCTGTCATGGTGATTGTATTTTTGATTCTGAAAATTTGTATGTACAGCAGATTGGTTGCAAACATTGCATTAATGAAGGATAAAATTAGATATCTTTCATCTACTCTTCCCGTCATCTCGCTTCACATTGACTTCCACCTTATGGTTTAATGCTTTAGACTCTCGCCAACTCTCTGTTTTAACCCAAATACATCTTAAATGCCTGGCCGCGATGAATTGTTGCTAATATAAGCTCCTAGAAATGTAGCTTGTAAATGATCAAAAGAAGTTATGGTATTTTTTGGCAATCCCTCGAACCATTTTAATGCCTCGCCAGTTAAGCTAGACGCAAAATATTTGCACAGTACAACATCATGGTTCTCCCATTGTAGCATACATCTAACATAAGCCTTGACATGTTGAACAACACAAGTAGTCCCATCAAAGATGCTGGTAATGCTGGTAAATTGCATTTTGGAGGTATTCCTCTTAACTGTACTTCTTGAGCAAATGGAGTTCTCGCAGCTTCTTCAATAGCCTCATCGAGTTTCCTTTTACCTCATTCTCTTCTATTATTTATCATACCTCTCATTTCTGCTAATTCTCTCAATATTTGCTCATTCTCAGTTGAGTTTTGCTCCATTGGCCTCTTTAATGCAGTTTCCCTTCTTCTACATTCTTGCCTTTCTTGTCTTGCGAGATTTTGTGTGTTTTATTCTTCATCATCATCCCGTCTTTCTCTGCGATTTTCTCTTTCACCTTCCTCTTGGAATTGCAGCTGTCTATCTTCTTCTCTGCAAATTTCTTCATTTCTCCTCATTTCTCTTCATTGTCTCTCTATTCTCCTCTGTATCCTATCATACTCCTCCTGAATATTATCATTGTAGCAATTTTTTGTAAGCCTTCTTTCTCGATTTTCATGGTTATTTTGTCGTACTGCCTATCGAAATTCTTGTTCTTCTACTTCTTCCCTTAATCTTTCTCTCTCGTAAGCTAAACGTGCTTGTTCGGCGTAATGTCTCTCAATTTCTTCTTCAATTATTCTTCGATTTCTTTGATTCTCTCGCCCATGTAATATCCTCCTACCTTCTTCTAGATTTTCTTCTTCATTTTGGTTGTTTCTTCCCTCTTGATTTCTATTGTTACATTGCTCTCCATCTAAATTTTGCACTTCTTCTCGAATATTTTCTCTAATATTTCTCATAGGGGAATTTTGTCTTGGTTCTTCTCTAAATGATCTTGAATTTGATCTAACAGTACTTCTTGATCTCCTTCTTTGTAATCTTAAATTCTCCATTCTTAGCTCCTGATTTTGTCTTGTTAAGTTCGCACGCTCTTCTGCCTCTAATCTTCTTTCCTCTTGTATTCTTTGTCTCAAATCATCTTCCATTTCATTTTCACCTCCTTCATGAATTAATCCTTCAACTCTTTCTTGATTTCTTTCTTCTCTTTCTTCATTTCTTAATTGTCGATCTTCTGCTTCTTCTATCGAATCCGACCTCCAAGTATGCACACTCACTCTATCATAATCCGCATTCTTATTCTGTGTTTGTGCTTGTTGATTCGGCTATTGAATTGTACTTTCTGCTTCATTTATTGTTCTATTTCTTCCTGATCTCATTCTTCAGGATTCTCCCAATTCACTTGTTTCCTCCCCTGCTAGTCTTTTACTTCTCCTCACAGTTGTTGGTGGTTCTGATGTATTTCTTCTTCTTCTAGCCATTTCTTCGAATCTAATAATTTCTTCAAATCTTCAAGTTGTAATTAGAGATTTCTTAGCTTGATAGTCCCTGTTTCGGGCGCCAATATGTAGTTGTAGTAATTCCTACACTACACCCTTGATAAGAATCTATAGAAATTGAATTACATTTGAAGATGAATAACGACACTTTATTATTCAATTTCTTAGAAATCTTTACAAAAAATGTAAGAACTTAGAAGTACAACTTTCTTTCTGGAGTTTCTCTCTCCTCAAGACCTAATCAACTCTAAAAAAAAAGACATCATCCTTTTCTGGATCTCTCGAGTCCTTTATATAGGAATTTACATAGTGGATGACAGCTAAGTTTTCCTCCTATTTCGGATCTAGTTCTGCGATCTTATCGCGTTCGCTATAATGTTCTCTTTCGCAAAATTGATAGTCATCGCAGGATAAAAATATTCTTCTTGCTCTTCCTCCATCGTCAGCTTTTACGTCCTTCTTTTGTATATTCTATGACGCTCGCGAAATGTTGTTAAAGAACTTGTGGTAACGTTCGCAGAAGAGTTGTTAAAGAGCTTGTGGTGACGCTCGTAGAAGAGTTTTTAATATCGCAAGAATAGCGTTGTAGCGATATTCTGGTCCTACAGTAGTGGTTTGAATAAGATGACGGTTGTTCCTTAGCCGGCAAGGAATGCTTTGAATAACCTGCCGACCCATTTTTAACCGGCAGGGTTCTGTTTGAGTAACCTGCCGACCTATGACAGCCGGCGTGTTAAGGATTAATAACCTTGCCGACTTGAACTTACGCCAAACCGTAAACAGAAAATATGGAAGATGTAATTCACTTTATTCTTGCAATTTTTGATACTACATTGATTGAAACATAAAAAAGAATGCACTTAGCATGTGCATCAAGCCTTTAAACCCCTAGGAGACCCTAGTGGACGAGTTATAGTCTCGTGAGGGCTTACATAGAGGTATACCCACAAAACCTACACTAAAACTTCTAAAACCATCAATCTTCCTCCGACGAAGACGATACCGCATCCAAGTAGTCCGGGTTATCCGTCGGGGTTCTATTGGCCAAGAAGTGATAGCTTGCATAAAATATGAATGCTTCCCCCTTTACTTCCAAGTAGCACGCTTTCACGGCTTCTTGCTATAAAAACAAGGTTACATTTGTTAGTGGTGTTTCGTTGGAAGATAACACAACATGGGGTACATAAAAAAACCACAAAATTACTTACAAATTCTGCAATGGACAAGGTGAAGGGGCGAGTGTTAAAAATCCGAGGTTGGAGAGCTAAAAAAGCAAGTATCGCATTTTGGATTACAAGGTGCCTAGCTTGGACTTGTTGAATATTTCTTACATTAGGATTCCCAAACGCGCCGCAAAATTTGTTGTGTACCCTAGCCCAAAAGGTTGTGGAATCCTCCCTTTCGGAGGATTGGCGTCTAAGTCGATATTCCGCATACCAATCTTTGGTGATTGCCAAATCTTCATTTGAATCAAACGATGCCATTGTTGTTTGTAGAGAACTAGTGAGTGAGTTAGATGGAGTGTATGATGATATGAGCTTTGGAGAGTATATGGAACTATTTGTATGTTGTTTTGTAGAGAGAAGTAGTGTATTTATAGGATTGTGCCAAAATTTGGCCGTTATAGTGCCCAAGTACAAGTCAATCAATGAAATTGTTCTTGCAAAAAATTTAAATCTTTATTCCGCCGGAATTATATTGGTTTACTAAACTGCCGGCCAAAAATCCCGCAGTAAGGGTCTTAAATTTGTTACAGTGCCGTCGAGGTATGTTTTAGGCATCAGGAGAAATGTTGATTTTACAACAAAACCGCCGGAACGATATTAGTACATTAAAATGCCGGCCACCAGTATGCCGGAAGGTTATCATATTTATACAATGCCGGCCCTGGTAACCACAAAATTTTAATTGTCAGGGACGGCAGTCTGACAATTCACAACCTTGCCGGCCCTGGTATAGCTGGAAGGCTAGGTTAAAAATATCATTCCGGCGTGTGGGTTGAAACTTTACATAGCTAAACAAACCATTCATTCAACAACTAGAAATCCAACACTTTTTGTCCAAAATGAAAACACAAACCTTAAAAAAACATTTGTCCACACCATTAACTTAAACATTTGTCAAACACAACATAAAGAAATAAACTACGAAAGCATTCATTGATCACGACCACGTCCACGACCACGGCCCCGTTTTGGAGGATTACCTTCACCACCATGACCACTGCTACTACCTTCACCACCACCACCACCACCACGACTCCTCTTTTTATCAGCCTTCATCTTGGCTTGTGCTTCTCTCCTAGCTTTTTGTTCATCCTTTACTTGAACCTCAAGTTGCTTGAACATTTCATGGGCATCCTCATTGCCAACATTGTTAACATAGTCAATGTGCCTACTTTGCTCTTCAATCTACAAAGGCTCACCTTTTTTTCTCTCGCACAACAACACCTTTGCAAAGGTCTTCAAATGCTCCTTCAATTTTCAATTAAACAACAAATAATGAATAGAATGATTCGGTAATGCAATCAATCTTAAAATAGTAAGAGAAACTCCAAATATACTTATAAAGAACTTAAGCAATGTTGATGGGTCTTTCTCTTCCAACTTCTTCTTTAGAGCCAGTTCTTCACCAGTCATTTTCCTAATCACAGTTGGCCGAGCCCAATCCAAGTACCACGCCATGTATCTATCAGTAGTTTCATGACCGGTGGTCACATCGTCCAAAAGACTCACATCGATCTTATGGTCACGTCTATTGTCCCAATGTTCTTGAACCGGCGGTGGAGCGTAACTGACGTTCATAACTTTTTGGGACGTGGTGCACTCATCCTGGTTCACAGTAAATAACGGTTTCTCTTCATCGAAATGAGGTTCTTCTTGGACGTAACCCAATTGTCGCATAATCCGATATGGATCGTACATTGAAAATCCTTCAAACACGGTCATCAACGGTCCATAGTATAATGCAACACATTCATTTCTTGGATGGATTAAACCTTGATTTCTAGCATCCCGATACGGATCAAATATCACCTCCTCCGCAGTCAATTAATCGAAGGCACTTCAGAGTTTCATAAGATGTTGCGGCATTTTCTTATCCTGAGTACCTTTAAAACTGTACCTTTGCGCTCTTGGCCTATGAACCGCAACACTCTCATCCACTTTGACGTAGATGCTGTCTTTGAACAAGGAAGGGAAGTGCTCATATATCCAAACCTATGCGAAAAAAGGTTTAGTAAGAACCTTATCTTACGAGAATATTCGGTAATATAAATGTTTTGGACATTAAAATTACCTGGAAGAGACATGTGTTTCCGTTAACTTGCTTAGTGAGTGCCCTTGAAGCCTTTGTCAACTCATTGTTCAAGAAGGTGACCACTACAGTACCCCAAGAATACTCACACATCTTGTCTAAGGGATCCAGTAGTTGCAAGTAACCGGCCTCGACTTGGTTTTCGGAACTATCGGGGAAGATACATTTTCCCAGGACGTATAGAAAATAACCGGCCGCGGCAGCAACAACCCGGAGTTCCCCACAATCACTTTCACATCCTCACATTCCTTGTCAAGATCCCAAGTATGAGCCACTGAACACGAAGCTTGGCGCCTCATGAGACGGATGGCATTCTTGTGATCCTAAATACCAAAAAAAAAACAAAATGAAAAGAAATACAAAAACTTGACGCAAATTAAGATAGTTACACACTTGAATAAAGAACAATGACGGATTAAGATTACTTACGATAGTATTATGGATCGCACATGCCCATGAGTCTTTGTATCCAAAAAGAACTTTTCCACCATCTCTTAGGGTCCCCCTTGGAGGCTCACCCCCTTTTAGTGTAACCATCAAGTTCTTGGGAGGCATGTGAGAATCAGCTGGTTTAGTGAAGACCCTCTTCTTCGTTCCGGTTGAAGTTGAACCCGAAGCTTCGGTGGGTTCAACAATTTGTTCTCCATCTCCTCATTCTTCTTCTTCTTCTTCTTCTTCTTCTTCTTCTTCTTCTTCTTCTTTCTCTTCAACAATTTCATTTTCGATGATATTCTTACCTCTATCTCTATTACCATCATCATCATCATTACCTCCTCCAGCAGGTGGCATGTCTTGATCACCATCATTGTTACCTCCTCCATCCGCCGGAGTGATTTTATCAACATCATCATCATCACCTCTTCTACCAGATGGAATTGATTGGTCTTCATCTGGAGTCTCATCTATATCACTGGGTTCAGATGCTGGTTCTGGATTATTCCTTGTAATGATCTTTGTAGTTCCCAGCTCAACATATGCCCCTCGATGTTTTGAAGACAAGAGTTTATCACCAACACGAGGAGGGTTTGAAGGAGGACTACTAAGAGCTTATTTCTTATTTGCCGCTCGCAATCTGAACAACAATAATTCAGAAAAAAAACTATTAAAGGCCTACAGTGTATACATATAAAACATATCCGGCGAACAAAGAGCCGGAAAGGTGTAACAAAAGATGGGTGCCGGCTAATAAACATCCGACAGTGTATCATAAACATATCCTTCCGGCGTACAAAAATATAGAAGTTTTCACTAAAATAGCCGGAAGGGTCTATTTCCCATACATCGCCGGCTTCAAAAAAGCCGGAATGGTTTTATAAAAGTACCCTTCCGGACTAAAAAAATCTAGGCATCAGGAAACATTGTACACAAGTAGTCGGAAGGGTAAAAAATAATAAGACGCCGGATTCAGTAAACAAAAATTGACGCCAGAAGGGTTTGCATATGAATAACATGCCGGTGCTGCAAGTAGCAGTTACAGAAACTACACAACCGACAGGTTGTTCAACCTTATACCTTTCCGGCCAAACCCTAACTATGAAACCCCGGAAGGGTCGATAAAAAAAACATTTCCGGATACAATAACTGAAAATCAAAAATTCGAATTTTTTGACCTAATTTGACATGCAAACATGAAATTGAAGTACTTGAGTGAGTTTAAGTAGGCCCTTACTTTATTAATCGCACCATTTTGCGTGTTTCAGCGGGTTCAATCTCTTCTTATTCAACCGTTTTTTGCTTGAATTTCTTTTGAACCAAACTTGCAAATCCAGGGTTATACTCATTAGGTTTTCGATTAGTTTTCTTCATACGAGTTCCCTTAAGCCTTGGTGGATCCATTGATGAATATTAATCGGAGTTTTCGAATCGACGATGTTAATGAATTAATCGACGAGCTTTGATGGTGGTGGGGGTGATGGAGCCGGTAGGGTTGGAGGAGGAGAAGAAAAAGAGAAGAAAAAGAAATTGAAAAGATTAAAACTAATTTTGGTTAATATGTTTTTAAGGGGTAAGGGTAGTTTTGTAACTTACCCATTAGGACTCCCCCTATAATCATTTAAAATAGTCCCTTTAAAATTGAGTATACCCCAATTAATCTGGGTATACCCCAATCTCGCTAGGAAAAATAACACTTTGTGGGGGATTTTACTACCCTTAGGCCGGTTACTATGGGAGCTGGTATAAAGATTGTTTTGCCATGTCACATGGCATGGCAAAGTAGTTTCCCCACTATGGAAAACTGGCAAATTTTATTAAAATAGTATATTATATTGTGTTTTGTGGGACCCTTATCAATAAAAAATTTAGTTGTTTGTGTTTGGTGGGGTTTTTATAAAATTTTAGGGATTATAAAATATTGTATGGGATCCTTTTATAATAAAATCTGTTATAATAACTAAAATAAAAACTACCTACCAACATAATGTAATCTGACCTTCTAAGGCTTTTTATATATATAACTAAAAATTAGGAGAGAAGAAGTAAAATAAAAATTAAAAAACTACCTAACGATTTAGTTTCGACCGCTAGAGGTGTAGACAAAACCGGGAGATCTAAACTCCACCTGGCCTAGCTAAGTGGCAAATTTGCCACTTTGCCCCCTCCATAGTGGGTGCTTAAATGGCAAACTCTTTGGTTTGCCACACCCATAGGAAGGGGCCTTATAGCTTTGGATGAACATCTAGAAGTAAGATTTTTGACTTCTAGAAGTCAAAAAAAACAAGAAATTAGTTTGGATATGGAATTTTAGAACGACTTTTTGTGAAGCAAAATATCTGGACTTTTGACTTCTGCTTCTGGAGATGCATTTTTCTTGTTGAATTTACATGGATGTTTTAACATTCTTCTTCCTACTCTCCTTAAGTAAATATTTTTGGAGTTGTTCTAGATTTGATGTATCTTCAATTTCATCATACCCATTTTGAACAATTTCCGACACATCCTGAGACGTGAACAAGGTCTTCATTTTGATCGCCCGATAATCATAATTTTTTCCATGAAAAAGTGGTATTGAAGGTTGTTGAATATATATATTTGAGTTGCTACTACTTCCCATTGATTTGATTGAATATTCATTGAAAAAATTGGTTTCTTCTTTCTTTAGATTCAATTTTGAAAACTTTGAACTTGCTGATTTTTTTTTATTTCATGGGTATTGATTGATTTTTTTCACTCACCAAGATCAGATTCAATTGATCTATGCTTTGATACCACTTGTTGGATGTTTGATTGAATTAATTTGAATATTTGAGAAGTATTTGGTGATAATCAAAGTGGAAAACTATTTTTTTTTTCATTCACCCTATTAACTCCTTCTCTCTTACTTTTCTCTCTTTACACTATGTCAATATAAGACATTAAAGATAGGATAATATGTGGGACACTCTCCACCACTCACTAATAATCTAGCAATATATAACTTACACTTTTATTACATGAATGAGCTTGATTGGGGTTCAACTACAGTCCAGACCGAAGTTAGTTTGGAGTAGGCTAGTGTCTGTAGCGTCTTAATACAGTGTATGTTTAATCTGGACTAGGTCCCGGGGTTTTTCTGCATTTGCGGTTTCATCGTTAACAATATTTTGGTGTTTGTGTTATTTTTTTTCCGCATTATATTTTGTTATATAATTGAAATAATACAGGTTGTGCGTTGTGCAATCAATTAGAATATCTGACCTTTTGGTTGTTGATTTAAATTGATTGACACTTGGATATTGGTCTTTGGTACCATCCAAGTTATCTCTCTTTGATAAAGACTCGCAGATTTCAATTTGCTTGAGTAAAGATCAAATTGAGAGATTGAGATAATAACTCCTTGAGATATTTCTATCTAGATATTGAGTCTGAATGTCAAGTTGATTCACTAGAAAGTAACTCCTAGTTTGTCCATACAGATTGGTAATCGAAATATTGGGTGAGGTTGTTAGACCCCCGCTTTTTCAATTAGGGTAGAAGCATTACATAGTTTCCTTTATATATAACCCTAGAATTTTAGTTGGACCGCACATCCATGGGTTGTAGGCCCTGTAAGAGTTCATTTAACAGCTGATCGGTCAATGTTCAAGCGTTGTTCTACATTCTTATGGCCCTTATTTAACAGGAAATAGCGTTTCGAAGAAAGTCGTTATTCCATGGCAACAGTTAGGATAAGTAGTCTATTGCCAATCTATTTTAGCTGTTTTTTTTCACACACAACTTCTTTCTCCGATCATAATATTAGAGAATCTCTAGATTTGAGTCAGATGGTTTTGGCAAGCATACCAATATTATTCCCGTACTGGTAATCATTTTTAAGGATAAACAGTGTACGACAATGAATCGTTGAGGCAATGGGATACTCTCTGTTATCCATCTCTGCTGTCATCTTATGCTGCTGCTTTCGCTCATTGACATCATCATAAATAAAAAAACTGATCGTCTCGTATCCTTCTATTCCGTGACATTGCTATGTTGCAATCAACTTCTCCTAACACCTAATGCAAGAAGTCGTCACGTACATAATCAGGGATGTCCCATTTTTCTCTCGAATATGCAGAACGTAAGTTCGATAGTTACAGAGTTACTAATAAGTTGAAAGCACACATAGGTTGACAAAATTTATCAGACGATGGAACATCCGAATATTCTTCATATGCTAAAAACACCGAAAATTCGTCTGACAAATTACTAACCGAAACTTATGTTTAAAAAATTAAAATCTTCTATTTAAAAGAATAATTGCAAAATATAAATGACAAGGACAATCATGCCATTATAAAAAATGGGTGGATAAGGGGCTATAGACAATTACTATTTCATGACCTAGTTTTTTGTCTTATTACGTGTTCCCTAATAACAGATGTTGTCGTAGATTTACCCATTGGATTCCCCCTCCTTCTGGATTTGTTACAATTAATTGTGATGGTTCTATTTTAAATTCAAGTTGTGCAAGGCTCGGACAGGCCGGCGTAAAACCTATGTTCGCCCCTTAAGAGATATTTTCTAGTCGAACCGGTATTTGCTACTGAAAAAAACTTTGGATTTGGATTTGGTTCTTTTTTAAATTTCTCAGGGGGTATAGGTCTAATCATTCGAAACTATGCAGGTTTATAGAAGGCATCAAAATGTATCCAACTACAAACCCCTATAAAATAATAGCGTCGGGACCGACAAAATTTATCGCGATATTAAGTAATCGCATAAATTAATAATTATTAAATATTAAATAGTTTATCAATATATTGTTTAATTCTAAAAAATTAATCAACAAAACACCTTATTATATTGCAATTTGTTTTCGTCATTGTAAGATTCGTTCAATGGATGACACTGTATCAAAGAATCCAAGTGAAGCATTAGATAATAAAGGGACTAGAGAATTGCAAAATCTAATCAATAGATTGAATTATCACAGTGGAATGGATGTTGAATTTCTTTTAAACTGCCCTCAAAAGGATATCATTTCAGATTTGTTGACTGTCGAAGAAATAATTGTGAGTATCATGGGAAAAGATGAAAGTGTATTTACACAACCACCTTCACGTAAATTATCTATCAAAGATGCAGAGATATTTAATAGGTTTTTATTGCATCAGGAAACGACAACACCAAAAACTCGTCTAGTTTTAAGACAAATCCATGATAAAATTCAATGTGACATCAATTTTAAGAAAAAACAAGTCACAGTTGAATCATTATTTACCAAATTAACATAAATGTAAAACTTAATTATATAAATTGGAGAGTTATTAATTTATACATTCGAAGGGACCTATAGAAAGCTAAAAAATATTATTAATTTATAAATTTAGCAAATTATTAATTTAGCACGTTGGTCCCGACTAAGGACCGGCAAAATTTATTAATTTATCATGGTTATTAATTTATCGCGGATTAAATTATAGGGGTTCTACTGTAGAAGGCATAAGGAGCGCTGAGCAGGCTGAATATTTGGGACCGTGGGAGGCTGTTAAATGGGCTCATTCTCTCAAACTAAAAAGGTGCATTTTGAACTTGATGCTAAGATGGTGCTTGATGTTGCTATGAAGAAAACTCCAATAGACTGGTGCCTATTCAACATGATTAAAGATACCCAACTTTTTATCAATAGAAACATCTCTTGGAAGTGTTATCACATTCCAAAAGAAAGGAATAATGTAGCTGACATTCTCTCAAGATTAGCTAGAGTAAATGGATTTTCATGTACTTGGTCTAGTTTATCTCCAGTTGAGATTAGAACTCAACTTCTTATAGATAGGCAGAACTCTTGTAAACTGATCTTCTTCTCAATTAATTCATCTTTTGCTTCAAAAATAAATAAAAAAGCGTGTCCCCTAAATTTTACTTTATACCCAAATTAGGATTTATCACTAAAGCTTCTTCCTTGTTTTTCCTTAGCAGCCGTTGGCACATTTCCTGCCCGGAATGCACCCTTATATATCTCAAAAAAGAAGTGCAATCAGCTATCACTAAAGTTGCGTATTTGGTGTGCACATAACATGGCGCGAAGCAAGGTCTAATTCTAACCTAGCTAGGCGCAGAATATGACCTTGTGGCCGCTGCTTAAGCAAAGTGGGAGAGAGAGACTCTTGACTCTTGAGGATTTTACTGTACATTGTGCACATGATATAGACAGTTGACCATCAAGGAGGGCCTAGTTTCAAATCCCAAATGTTTGGGAACCTTGAAAGCGAAAACTGTTTTTTGATGAGTTAATGAGATTCTAAGGACATCAAATTGGACTATGCGCAGATATTATCTACCACTAGTAGAAATAAAATTAAGGAAATTTATTTATCGACATCGCCAATACTTGAAAACTTTGAATGGTGTGTTGCAATATTGTTATTTAACTATCTGAAAAATTACGTGTCTGTATATTAGTAATAATCTATAACCCCATTACAGTGACACCTTATCAACAATCAGTTGACAATATTGATAATTAAGTAGCCATAAATCTAGCAGCTAATCAATCTCAACTGACTGAGCAAACCAAAATCTCAACTCAAGCTTGTTGAGGAAACACTGAAAACATGATGAAGAGTACTTATTACAAAACACCATTGATAGTCTTTACAGCTTTGCTTCTACTTCTTGTATTCTATTTTTCTCCTTCTAACAAACGACACTTGTCTTCTAATAATACTTCTTCTCCTTCCATTCTATATCAAACACCACAAAATTTCTCGAGCGATTCATTAGCTTCAAGTACTGCTATTAATGGGGAAAATGGAAGTCTTGCAATAACTTCCGCTACATCATATGAGCATACCCATTATAGAGTGAGTTTGGAAGTTGCAAGTTCGTTTTCTGCGAGTTGATCATATTTTTGATAGTCTTAGTTAATGGGTAGTTCTTGTTTGCATACAGGAAACGCGTACTAGTGCGGAAATAATTGAATATGATCTTGCAAGAGCTAGGAGTGCAATTCGGAAGGCAGCTCGGACCCGTAATTACACATCTGACAGAGAGAAGAATTTCATTCCAAGAGGACCGATATACAGAAATCCATATGCCTTACATCAGTTAAGATCCTTATCATCTTTTTAATTTGATTTTTTGTATTTGACAAATAACATGCATATACCTATTTTCGATTTTTATCTTTGTTTTTTTTGTTTTTTTTTTTGTTGAAGCATCTTTGGTGTTGCTGTTATAGACAGATTTCAAATTCATATTTCCTTGCTGCTATGTAAAATGACAGGCATTGTAATAAACATGTTAAAACAATTTTTTTCTTTCTATATATTCTAAAGATTTAAGGATAATGCGTACGTACCATAGACTGAAATTTAGACCAGCCAATTCTACTACACATACATGGGTTCAAATCGAACGTCACTTAGATGCAGGGCGGAGCCAAAAGGGGTCAGTTGCTCAGCTTACCAACTGATTCCAAAAATTTCCAAAGCCTAGACCTGTGACTTTATTCCTTGTACTCAGGAAAAAGTCGATTACTCATGCACGTGCTTCCCTTGACTTTAGTTCCAAACAGTTTCGAGTCTAGCGATATTTTGTGTTCCATTCAAAGTTCTTTCAATCGATTCCAACATTTTGAGTTCCCGAGATGTAATTTAACTGAAATATGTGCTCATCATGGTTCAGGAGTTACATTGAGATGGAAAACACATTCAAAATTTGGACATATAAAGAAGGCGAACTACCTTTGGTGCATAATGGACCACATAGCTACCTATACTCAATTGAAGGCCATTTTATTGACGAAATGGAGGACAAAAACCCATTTGCAGCGTCAAACATGGAAGAAGCTCATACATTCTTCCTTCCCTTCAGTGTAACCGCTATGGTTAGCGCTCTATATGATCCTGATTCTCGTGCTGGTCTTGCTCCCTATATTCACGTAGTTGAAGATTATGTTCGTATCATTTCAGAGAAATACCAATACTGGAACAGAAGTAGCGGCAGAGATCATTTTATGGTTTCATGTCATGATTGGGTATGTACGCTCAATTTATTTGCATCTTATTTTTGTTGCAAAATCTGAACTAAATGGTCCAATCTACGTTGTGCGTGATGCAGGCAGCGAAAGTAACAAATCAAGCATCCAATGAACTATTCAAGAACGTTATTAGGGTTGTTTGCAATGCTAATTCATCAGAAAGTTTTAATCCTAAATTGGATGTATCCTTGCCAGAACTCAGCCTGGTAACAAGAACACTTCTTATTTCCACACAGTCTCATAAAACTAGTCCAAATCGTCCAATACTTGGGTTCTTTGCTGGTGGTGCTCATGGAAACATAAGAAAGATTCTAATTGAGCAATGGAAAGACAAAGATAGTGAGTTACAAGTTAATGAATATCTTCCTAAGGGAACAGATTACGGTGCATTGATGGTTAGAAGCAGATTTTGCTTGTGCCCAAGCGGGTACGAAGTTGCAAGTCCTAGAATTGTCGAGGCAATCCACGCAAGTTGTGTTCCTGTGATTATCTCTGATCACTATGTTCTTCCATTCAGTGATATACTTGACTGGAGTCAGTTCTCAATTCTGGTTCCAGTGAACAAGATACCGGAACTGAAAACCATATTACTAGCTATACCGGATAAGAGGTACCGCCAACTTCAGAAGAGTGTTAAACAAGTTCAACGACATTTTACTTTAAATCGTCCTGCAAAAAGGTTTGACGTTACGCATATGATCCTTCATTCAATTTGGCTAAGGAGACTAAATTTTCATCTACCAGCTTAAATGACTACTGAAGAAAAACACACTTATAGCTTATGTATTTTGGGTTTATTTTGTAGTACTATGTTATTTTCTGATTTATTAATTAGGATTTTATCAGGATTTTTGTAGTACATTAGTTTATAATTTTGAATGAAGTAGTTTCTGTATTCGCAATGTAGTTTGTTCGGAGTGATCTGCCTATGAACCAAAATATACATCTTTAAACCAAAATCAATCATCATTACTTAAATTTTGTTTTTTGATTGGTCAAATAGGTTATAAAATTTGAAATTTGAAAGGAACATTGATAATTGCATGTTGATCTACGGGTAGGTTTTTTGAATACAAAAAAAAAGGGTTGGTTTTTTGAAATAGGTTTTTAAGTTCCTGAATCTATGATTAAGTTGTTCTTAAAAATGAAGAACGTGAGTTCTACGTTAAGAAAGAATATAAGTCAACTTAACCTTGACCTTAAATGATCCATACTAGGGTTTTTGAGAAGAATTCTTTTTTTTTCTTCTTTTTTTTCCCTCCAAAATGTATAACTTTTTTCCAAAATTAAAAATAAAATTTGTTTAAAATAAAAAATGGTTAAGATATTATATGTGCAATAATCCTTCTATTTCCTATATAGTAGGCAAGCGAGCAACAAGCTGAATTGCAAGTCATTTTTGAATTGGAAAGCCAAAAATATAAGATATATCCAACTAACCAAATTCAACAACTACCAGCCTGTGTCACTATAATATAGTTAATTAAGTGATCTAATTAAAATGATTAAAACATAACACTATTAATTAGTGTTATCTTACCTGACCTACTAAGAATAGTCTTGTTCCAACCTGGTAATTTCTTAGTGATGTTGTCAATGACTCTATCCCATTTTGCAACTCCACCACTTTTATCCCCCAAAGGAAGACCCAAATAAGTAGTTGGTAAGAGTCCAGAATAACAACCAAGTAATGAAGAGAATTGTAACAAATCACCTGAGTACGCAACTCCATAAATAGTGCTCTTAGCAAAATTGATATTTAGCCATGTAAGATGTTCAAAAGATAACAAAATGAGTCTAAGATTCTTAATTCGCTCAATGTCATCATCTAAAAAAAATCAAAGTGTCATCTGCAAATTGCAAGTGACTAATAATTTTTCCACCAGAAGTAGCTTGAAATCCAGAGATAAGTCCTTCTTCTTGAGCTCTTTGAATCATGAAAGATAAAGCTTCACCTACCAGCAGGAAAATAAAGGGAGAAAGTGGATCTCCATGTCTGATTCCTTTTTTTGAAGTGAAGTATCCTGCAGAAGAACCATTTATCAAGACAGAAAACCTACTAAACTCCACACAACATCTTATCCATCTTCTCCACTTCTCACCAAATCCCATGAGGTTAAACATTTCATCCAAGAAGTCCCAGTTGACATGATCAAAAGCTTTTTCAAAATCTACTTTTATTAACAAACCATGTTTACCCAACCTTTCCCTAGAGTTAATGAGCTCATTTGCCACTAAAACTCCATCCAAAATTTGTCTTTTCTTTATGAAAGCACTTTGATGAGAAGAAATCAAATCAGGAAGAACTGTTTTTAATCTGTCAGCTAGAACTTTGGAAACAATTTTGTAAACACCATGAATCAGATTAATAGGCCTTAGATCTTTTATCTCTTCAGTGGTTTCTTTTTTTGGAATTAATGCTATAAAAGTATTTTTAAGCCTCCAATCAAGAAATCTTTTCTGTTGCAACTCTTTGAAAACCATCATAATATCATGTTTTAAAATTTCCCAACAAAGAACATAGAAACTAATGGGAAAGCCTTCAGGCCCTGGAGCCTTAAATTGACCTAGTTTCTTCATGGCAGAAAAGTATTCATCCTCTGAAACCTCCTTCTCTAATTCCAACTTCCTATCTTCTGAGATACTATTGAAGTGCATATAATCCATAGAAACATTTCTTGTATACTGATATTGGAAACTTTTTTGAAAAAAATCAACTATACCTTCTTTAATTTCCTCAACATTAGATGTTAACAGACCTTGAACTTTGATAGCACCAATGTGGCTTCTTCTTCTTCTGTCTGAAGCCAAACGATGAAAGTAATTTGTGTTATCATCATGTAATTGCATATGAGTAGCCCTTGCTCTTGATCTCCATTTCTCAGCTCTTATTATTGAAAGGTTACAATATTTATGCCTAGCTTGACTTCTTTCATCCCATTGCTCCTCCATAAGACTATTATGGAGGTTCTCCTCTGCATCCAGGGTTACGAAGACATCCTCCATCTCCTCCAATCTTCTGTCGCATTCTCCAAAATTTTGTTTGCTCCATTGTTTTAAGATATGCTTCAAAAGTTGAAGTTTGTTGCACAAAGAAAAACCAGCTCCACCTGCCACTACAAAAGAAGACCAAGTAGAAGCAATGAAGGAAATAAAATTTGGATGTTTAAACCAGTAATACTCACATCTAAATGGACTCGGACCTGTCTTCAAGCCTTCACAAAGAAGAGCAATAGGGTTATGGTCAGAGCAAGATCTTGATAAAGATTGTTGAAGAACTCTTGGAAATTGAAGCTCCCACTCAGCTGAAACTGATTATTAGTCCAGGTGAATGTAGCTCCATTTAAAGGTAAATCAATCAGTTCATGTCTTGCAATAAATTGATTGAATTTTCTCATCCCAGCAGTACCAACTCCTCCTGAAGACCTCTCATGAACAAATCTGATTTCATTAAAGTCTCCCCCAATGACCCATGGTAAATTCCAATAGCATCTGACTTCTGTAATTTCTCTCCAAAACAAATTTACTTCACTTGAATTAATAGAATTTGGAGCATAAACTCCAGTAAAAATCCATTCAAACTTTGTGTTCAACATCTAACACAAAATTGTTATAGAATACTTCCCAATTAAAGAATCAAGGACTTTAATTTTTGAATCATCCCAACAGCACAAGATACCACCATATCTTCCTTCAGAAGGTGCATCCAACCATTTAACATTCTTATTCCCCCAAATTTGCCAAACACGAAGATCAGTACACTGTTGAAGTTTTGTTTCCTGGAAAACACAAATCAAGGCCGGCCCTGAGATTTTGCTGCCCTGAAGGCGGCAGCAAAATTGTTGCCCCATTTCACAACTCTTAAAGCATGAGCAAGTTCGCCATTTTTGTTTTCTTAACAAAAGAGGTTATATTAATCAAAAAGGATAAGTACAATCTTATCATACTACATATGTAACACAAACTCCTAGTTACTTACTTATGGCTTTAAACTTCTCCATTTTAGACATCCAGAGAACAATGGTGTGTTTGATCAAAACCACCCATTCGTCAGTTTTGTGTGTAGCACCAAATGCGCGACCATTCCTTTTCTTCCACAAATGCCAGACAATAGCATCATGCATTTTCTCCCAACTTACTTACACCTTCCCTTGAGCTCTCTACGCTACAAAAACTTCTTACAGACTTTCAGGCGTCATCCAAGCTATCCTAAAAGCAAAAAAAATAGCGAAAATGAAGAGAGAATTACCACAAGTTCACCATTAACACCTAGCTATTTACCATATTAGCAGTTAAAATTTGAATCAATTTAAAATGCAAAAAACAAACGAGGAAATGAAATGACGATTACCTACTAACGTGATCAAATTCGGATGCTGCGAAGAACCCAAACATGTGTTGGAAATTTTGGGTATAAAACAGAGGATGATAACACTAAAAGAAATTGTTGTTGTACTCAAAAGCTTTCAAGGCTCGGGTGATTTCTTTTAGACGATTATTTCTACCCTCCCAATATAAATTGGCGATTGCAACATGTATGCGAAATAATGCCTTCAGGATACAATGAAAGCCCTACAACAGGAAGTTGGATTCAAGGTTTGCACCCCTTGACCCAACCAAGAACACATGAGAGATATTTCTGATGATGCTTTAGATGGAGAGAAAATAGGTTGAATTCATTCTCAAGAATGGGAGAATTCCTTCACTACTTATAGGGTTATTCATGCCTATTGGAGATGCCTCTTCACTTCCAAAAGACACATAAGGTGTCTGTTGGGAATGGTTGTGTCCTTTATGAACCATCACACCTATTAGAGGTGTCCCTTCATCTCCAACTAACATCCATTGTGTTTATCCAACACAGAACACTTCCCCATCATAGTGACAAACCAAAAACGAAAACAGTTTTATTTTCTAAGTTATTGAAAATATCCAACAATCTCCCCCTATTTTCAAAAATCAAAAACATAAAATAAAATAAAACTTATAAAACCGGAGTGGCTGCATCACTCAAGTGATCGCCTACGTACCGAGAGTGGGATCAAGCCAACGTAGTTCAAGCACAATTGGGACTAAGCATCATCGCTGAAATCAATACATAAATGATAGGTACCTTCTGGGTTTGAACCTTCACTTAGTGTAAGAAACTCAAAGCCTTATCGAGATTCTATGGTGAAACCAGTCTTGAACCAAGTATCCCTTATGATAAAACAGGAGTCTCCACACATATTGATTCCATAAATCATGTGTTCTGTAGCCAAGCACTATAAAGTCCTTGTGCTTATATCCTTATTCATGAGTCTTCTTTAGAGAACGGTCTTCTTCTCTTAGGAAACGGCCCACATTTCCATACTCATATAGGTAAGTCTCGAAGGTGTTTCTGCGAGACACCTTTTACTAATCACAGACTCATTAAGGATTTACATCCATCCTATTTTCTTGCAGAAAAACCATCACTAACTTGAAATGGGAAGTTTTATGTTAGTGCTCCATAATCTACAGCCATAACTTGTTGGTACCACATTGAACCTTGTTTATCTTTTTCAAAACATAGGTTGGGTTTCTTCTATGGGAGATCAACCTTCCTTCACAGACCTTAGTCCCATTTCTATATACTTCATTGAAATTAATTCCTTTGGGAGACTCTTCATAAGTAGGTCTACCAAGATTTTCTCCGTTTCAATGGTTAACCGCAATTACTCCTTTCTTGAGTAATTGACTTACCGTTCCTTGTCTAAGACTTGTATGTCTTGACTTTTCATTATAAGTCTTGTTAAATACGTTATAGATCATATCCTGATTCACAATTAATCAAGACCTCCTGAGATGGCTTCTTCCAAAATAGGATCTCTACAAGTTAGGTTTTAAGCCATTTCTTCTCATTAATTGCATCTACTAATGCAATCAATTCTGAAAACATTACTAAAAAATGTTCCTCTTTGATTTTACAAAATAATTGTAACTTCTCTAGTGATCCTAATTAACATTTACGGTTAATTCACAAGAAGTCATTATAGACTTGCATACACTAGAGGCATATAAAATTTGTAGGCAACTTATATATTTGCTATCTCAACAAATATAATACCTTGATGAGTAACTCTTTTACTCATGCCCAATCCCCTACAAATTCATACCCAAAAAACATAGACAATGTCTATTTAACATTCTACATTATGTAATGCAAATGTTCATAATTTATGCATCGGTAATATCGTAACACCTCATCGTTGGATATTTGGTCGGCCGCCCAATCTTCCAATATGTTACATATTGACCGGTATTCCATTTTTCCCTTTCGATGTCATTTAAGACCTGCCAATTTCCAAATTTGGAACCTATAATTCTTATCGCAAGAATTATGTTCATGCCATACCATTGTTGTCTCAACAATTATGACGATTTTGGTTTTAAAATAATCCACCAACTAGAAAATTTTATACGACATTTTCAGTATAAATTCTCCCCCTATTTCATGATAATTCTCAAATTCCAAAATGCAACTCAATATCATGAAATACCATTTGTGTCAAACATGTACCCCATAATTTCTAAATAGAAATTAAAACCTCAAATCAATATACCGGTACGGGTACCATCATTATGGATCTGGCTTTCCTTTGCAAACATTCTAAACAAAGCCTCATTCAACTGCCACATGCGGGTAAATTGAACAGTCAATTTAAACCACGTACATCCAACCGTTATGCACCCTTAAAGGATTCCGAACTTCTAATACATTTATTAGATATCTCATGCTATCATAAAAAAAAAATAAAAAAAAAATTATATGGCATTACTAACCCCAATCAAGAGGACTAAGCATTACTATGAAAACCAATCATGTCACAGATGAATATGTGGATGTAAAAATCACAGATTGCAAATTTATGATATGCTTTACGAACATAACAGAGCATTAACAAAGGCTAGACGATAATATGCACTGATTGTGATTATAATGGCTCATCCACATAACATACACATGCCGTAACTATTTCTAAGAAACCGAGATACTAAGGATGTATTAGTCTTTAAGATTGTTGGAAATATTATACTTATCTCGATTTCATGGAAGTTTCCCTTGACCACAACCCTTGAGAGTTTGCGCCAATGATTGAATCAAATTCCCATAAACAACATCATGTTCCCGAACACGGTTTCCACTATAAATTTGAAGCTTGTTTTCCAACTTCCCTTATTCTCGTTTCCTCATCTTATCCGAATTTAATCGTCTAAAACTGTTGGAAATTTTGGGTATAAAATGGAGGATGATAACACTAAAAGAAATTGTTGTTGTACTCAAAAGCTTTCAAGGCTCGGGTGATTTCTTTTAGACGATTATTTCTACCCTCCCAATATAAATTGGCGATTGCAACAGGTATGCGAAATAATGCCTTGAGGATACAATGAAAGCCCTACTACACGGAAGTTGGATTCAAGGTTTGCACCCCTTGACCCAACCAAGAACACATGAGAGATATTTTTGATGATGCTTTAGATGGAGAGAAAACAGGTTGAATTCATTCTCAAGAATGGGAGAATTCCTTCACTACTTATAGGGTTATTCATGCCTATTGGAGATGCCTCTTCACTTCCAAAAGACACATAAGGTGTCTGTTGGGAATGGTTGTGTCCTTTATGAACCATCACACCTATTAGAGGTGTCCCTTCATCTCCAACTAACATCCATTGTGTTTATCCAACACAGAACACTTCCCCATCATAGTGACAAACCAAAAACGAAAACAGTTTTATTTTCTAAGTTATTGAAAATATCCAACAACATGATCATGGAAACCCTTCCATAAACGCTTATGCTGCGCATCCAAGTGAAATACTACATGTTTTAGCACTGAAACAAATTATAAATATGAAAGAACAAGAATAGACAAATGAAAAATGTAGACTTAACCAAATTTATAAGGCATTTACTACAACTTGACCGCTACTTAGACTTGCTGATGCTATGAACTATGATTACTATTCTATAGTGCCAGTTCTCCAAACTTCAATTACAAACACAATGAATTAGCCCATTTTCTACCATGGAATCATATCCTAAAATGATACCAGAGTTAAAATTCTTGAGAAATAGATGATAAATCACGCAAAAATACAATTGAGTAGTACAATCGAGAGACCGACAGAAAAAGATCAGTCTCCGAAACATTTATGGGACTTTTTACATATTTACCACTAAACCATTAGAGTAACTATTTATTTACATTATGCCCCTAAATCTATTAGGATTGTGTCCTTTTCTTTGTTTGTAATCCCGATTTAAACCTCCATTTTTATTTTTAACACAAACCAACCTTTGACAAAATCCTAAATTTGTTGCCCCTGTTCAGTGCTGCCCCAAAGTCAACCTTCGTTGACCTTCCCTCAGGGCCGGCACTGACACAAATGGTAGGCTTCCATTCTCTCAATTTCTGCTTAATGATGTCTCTTCTATTGAGGTCATTAATCCCCCTTACATTCCAGTCAACAAATTTTAAATCCATAAAATCAAAGAACCCTAAGAAATCCAAAAAGAAAGAGGTAGTTAAACTGATTTACCTCTTTCCTCCTCAAGGTTCTTTAAATGATCCTTCATAGTCACCATCATTGTATCCACATTATCAAATTGTTTTCTCAAAATTGGAAAAAAATCCCAGTTTTGGACCCAATTGAATCATTTGAGTTACAATATTTTCAAATTGTTTTCTCAAAATTGGATCTATATTGGATTTAACATTTCTCCACTGAATGTGATTTGTTGAAATATCCATTGGTTGTTGAATTATTTGTGATGGATCACCCGCACCCAGCTTTTGGAGATACGGAATTGAGACTGCTTCCTTCAATAACTCCTCCACATCCTCTACTGAGATAATAGATGGTGTAGTAGAACCTGATGATGGTGTATTAGAATCTGAGGATTGACTGCTAGAATCGTCTGAATTAGCATTTGAATTGGGACAATTTAACCATTATAAAAAATATATTTGAATATGGAGTTTTTGACACTTCAAGATAACCCTATTTCATCTTGCAGTCCCTTCCAAATTGTTGCATCCCTAAAAATAGCCTTCTTACAAAAGCTTCTTCCTTTCTTTTGCCATAGAACACACACTAATAATAACCCCTAAAAGAAGTGATAACGGCCACGGGGCTCGAGTAATTATTGTGCAAGTAACGTGGCGCGAAGTACGGTCTGATTCTAAAGTGTAATTAGCTAGGCGCAGAAATAAAAATGACTTGTATGTCTGCTGCTTAAGTTAGAGCAGTGTGCACATGATCATGTAGACAGTTGACCACTACAAGAAAAACTGGATTAAGCAAGCGGGCATTTTTGGTTGCAAAAGCTCATATTAAGTCGCTCTAACCCTTATAACTACTTAATTTGGCTCTCGCTCGTTAGTTGCAAAAGGTGGGATTTGTACAAGTCTAGAGCAGCTACGCAATTGCTTTCGTAATCAACCAACTATCATGTAGCGTCCTTTTTCTTAATTGCTTCATAGCTAGACCGACCTTACTAGAGCAAGCAAAATAATGATCGCTTTAGAGATAGACCGACCTCCCTGGAGCAAGCAAAATAACCATCGCTTGATAGATAGACCAACCATAATAGAGCGAGTGAAACGCTGATCACTTGATAGATAGACCAACCATAATAGAACAAGTAAAACATCAATCGCTTCATAGATAGACCAACCATACTAGAGCAAGTGAAATACCAATCGCTTCATAGATATTAAGCTACCAAATTTATTGTGATTGCTTAATACCTATACCAAGCACCCTATGAGCAAATGAAATACGACCTGAATTTGGTTGCTTAAACTTTTTAAGCAACCAAATTTTTGTGCTCCTGGTTTAGAAAATCCGAAAACTAATTACAATTTAAAAACCAATAGTGAATTTTAATTACTATTTAAGATTCTATAATTATAATTATCCACTTCTGATTATAAAATCCACTCCTTCATTACACGTGATATGTAATTCAGTATCCCCACCCAAACAAATTAACTTGGTACAAGAAAGACAAAACCATCAATTTAACGTAATGGTTTGCAAGCCATACTCGAAAAGCAAACAAAAAAAAAAAAAAAACATACAAGTCCAGCTTTGAGATTTCTTTGTCTTGCTTCGAAACTTTCTTCTTTTCAGAGTCCAGATGTTCTTGGAGAGCAGCCATTTGTGCTTCATTTTTTTCATATAAAATACGATGTGGATCAACAACCATTGCATATATTTACTCAGGAGTGTAGTTGACTTCCCCTCGACAAACCTGCTCACTAATCAGGTTCATTTATGCCTGCATACACATTATAAAAACAAGCAACTAATTCAAAATTCAAGCTTGTGCAGCTACTATGAATAACAAGACAACAACATAGAAGTTATAGAATTATCCCTCAGCTTATAAGCAAAATTTTCATTCAAAATGAAGTAAATAAAGTAAAAAAGCAAAAGATTGATGGATCAAATACTACATCATGCCTTACCATGCACAAGGTGAGCTTTACTAAGGTCATGTAGCGTGGCTGCTTAACAATTAAATTTCATAAGAACACTGTTCTGACTGCTCCTTTTGTTATTCCATAACATCTTATCAGACACCTATATAGCCAGAAGGTGATGCATAAACAGGCCTCTATATTGGTCAATAAAATGGTAGAACTCTACAAAATATCCAACAATGCAGAAACTTAAATGCAACGAGAGTTGACAAACTACGTGCAATCATCATATCTTCCAAAGTTGCTCGAAAATATTGCCATCAGTAAGAAAAGCATAGCCAAAAAGCTAAACAAATTTGAACAACACATTGTTATCATACCAATAGTGCCAAATGACACATGCTGCCTATCTGGACCTTGTAGCTTGGGATGCTTAATTCACATTTAACAGTTAGTCTCAAGCATTATTCAAATTTATTACTAGTGAGTGAAGGAGATTTTTACCTGCCAATCTTCACACAGTTTAACAAGCTTCCTAGGCTTGTGGTTTACCTGCTGCGATTTTCAAATTGAACACGCTGTGTAAGATATAACTGCCTAAAAGAAGAATTTTGACTATCTTCAACGTCATTATGTGGTGGAACAGATGACTGTCGCATTACATGTTCTGCATCCTCCAACAACAATGATCATTTTTCTTGAATTAAACTTTGGGTCTTTGACGACTGGCTGCTTGTAATGCAGTATCACTGACTGCTTTCTCTTTAACGGCCTTTGAGGAGTTGTTAGTGCTGTAGCAGATCGCTTTCTGGACTTTGATACATTTAAAGATAGACCACCAATCGTTGCAGTAACCTATAAACAAAAAGATTAGAAATGAAAAACAAATGAAATGAGACAATGAACAAAATAAGGAGAAACTACAAGAAAGGGGGAAGGAATATTGTTACCAATTACAAATCGCATATTAGCCGGCGCCCTTTCTCGTGTTGGGGGAGAAGAAGAGTACTGCGGAGTGGTCATGGGATCACCACCTGGAACCCGCCTCTACTTCTAGCCATTTCTGAAAACAAAAATCAGAGAAATCACTCAACTTTACAATTTTACCAACACCCAAAACACAGCAAGGGTAAAATTAACTTCACAAAATAAAATATCCATGAAATGTAAGGTAAATCAAAGGAAACTAGGGTTCTTCATTTTTTTTTATAAAGGAAGAAAGTTACAGGACAAAAAAAAATCACAGAAAAAAATCCATGAAACATAAGGTAAATTGAAGGATTGAGGATTCTTCCTTTTTTTTAAAAGGAAAAAAGTTAGAGGAAAAAAATAACACAAAGTTAATGGAAGATTCCATTCAACCCAAAAACAAATCTAAAAGAGAATTAAACAAAGCTTAAAGCAGCAAAAAAAGACGACATCAAAAGAAAAAAAAAAAAAAAAAAACTTTGATGAATCCCCAAATTGAACCTAGACAATGGATCTGAAATCTTAAAATAAAATACATGCCTGCTCAAAATGAGATTTCTAAGCTTAAAATCAAAAGGTTAAATTAGCAAAAAAACAGCTTAAGACTAAAAATTAAAAACAATTTTTTTTTTTGATAAATCCCAAATTGAACCTTACACAGTGAATCTAAAAGATTACAATCAAAGGTACGCATGCTCACAAACAAAATCTAAACTTAAAATCAAAGTAATGAACAACGATTCACCTAAAGATCTAGTGTGCGATGAATTGAAAACCTAGATTTTCCTGCAGCCGCTGCAGCAAAACTTGAAAGATAGAGAGAGAGAGCGGATTTGAAAAAAAAAATTATCATTAAATCCAAATATATGAACATCAATTAACAACTTTTATCATTTAACTGGAGATCTACTAAGACAGTAAAGATGAAGAAGAAGATAAAAAGATTGTGAAAGGGAGGCGCATGAACAAAGGGTTCAACTTGTTTTAAGAGAGAGAGAGAGGGAGGTGAAAGAGAGTTGCTGAAATGAGCGGATGGAAAAGGATTAGGGTTTCTATAAGATTTCTATAGAGAGGCCAAATACAGACCGTAGGATTATATAGAAATTGACGGATGAGATTTAGCTCATTTTTCATGTGGACTTGCTTCTAGTTAGTTCTTGCCGCACATGTCCACACCAAGGCCACCTTTCTATTGTCAATCCGCATGAATTTTGATTAAGAGTTACTATCCATTGGATTATACATTTTAGTTTTCTATTGGTTGTACGAATATCATACGGATCATGAAGGTCACATTCGGGGTGAATTTGTGTTTCTTCATACATCCATATATGCAAGTAGTTTGTGATAATTTTACGTTTACAGAGACTTAAAAAAATTTCATATACTCCCTCCGTACATCTTTAATTATTTAAATTGGTCATTTTTTTTTTGTCCAAATTTACTTGCTAAGAGCTTCTGCAGTGGATGACCAAGAGTAAAAATTTGGTCTGCAGCAGAGACGTAGTGGGACGGAGTAAAGACTAAATCGAAGACCATACCAAATTTCCAGACCAAATTTGGTCTGCGACCAAGACCAAACCCAAATATAGTCGGGCGTTGATAAACTTTACGCCCCACACCAAGCGCACCTGAAGTTAACGCCCCACACCGAGCGCAGCTGAAGTTCACGCCCCACACCGAGCGTTTATAAAGTCCCCGTCCCATATCTTTTTTTTATTAAACTGTTTACCATGGGCCGTTAACTATACAAACGCCCCATACTTTTCTTTTTTTTATTAATTTTGATATGTTTGGGGCGGGAACTATACCCCCGCCCCATATAGTTTATTTATTTTATTTTATTTTTTCGTGAACAGTCGAAAAAAACCATCAGGCGTTAACTATACAAACGCCCCTTCTTCAGGCGTAATCTTTACCAACGCCCCACCGCGCGTAAACTATATCAGTGCCCCACACCGAGCGTAAGCTTTACCAACGCCCCACACCGAGCGTAATCTTTACCAACGCTCGACCAAATTTACTCGCCCACCACTGCGTCACTCAAGGTACTAAACCCATATATGGTCTTTTTTTTTAGTCTTTGGTCTTTGGTTTTGGTCGTACCGCTGCAGACGCTCTAAGTTTCATATTTTTCCCTATTTTAGCCTAATTTACCCCTAAATTGGAATCAGGTAATTCTATTTTCCATGCATATCTTAAATACTCCTCTCTCTCTTCTATTTGACACAATTTTTTGTTTTGTTGACCAAAAACTAGATGCACCTTAAATACTAGTTGGGGGTAATTTTAGAAGAAAAAAAATCCTATCTCTACTTTCCTTAATCTGTGTGCAAAAACCAATTTAAGCAAAATAAATATGGACAGAGGGAGTATAATTTAATTTTACCCCGTGAATTGATAAATACCTTAACCGATAAAATTGTTATAGATTCGTGGGACAGTGATGAGAAAGAATCCAAAAACCATGATTCCTATGATTTAAATGAAATCGGATTTTATGAAAACCTTGAAATTTTTAAATTTATATCTTTTAGATTACTCGATAATAGAGGACGAAATAAATCAGAACTGAACATCTCAGGTTCTAAGATTACTAGAGTTAGACCTGAGTTTCTGATTCGGATGAACTGCAGATGAAATATATCAGAATTAAACATCCCGACTTCAAAGATTACTAGAGTTAGACATGAGTTTCTGATTCGGGTGAACTGAAGGTGAAAATGACCATATTACCCTTCACGAAAATTGGTAAAATAAATGTTACGGAGACTGTGAAAATTACCAGACTACCCTTCATTTGGCGTAAAAAATTTGGGGCTAAAATATTAGGCGGCAATTTTGGCAGAACAATTTAAATTAATTAGGCAGCAAAGTTCAAATTGGTTTGAATTAAAGCTTTCTTCTCGAGGGAAAATTCCCACCACTTGTGTATAGGTCTAATAAAAACTTGGTAGTGGTCTAGTTGACTGCTTATCATTCACATGTTTGATTGGAAAGATTATTTTCTGAACATGCGGACCAAATATTACAAAGTAACAACTAACAGCGTTTCAATGGGATGATCATCTTGCAAAATTTACTCACCAACAAATTAATTCTTTTTATTATACATAACTAATTTGAACCTCTTGATGATGGTTTACAAAATGAATGCTAAATTTTCAAAGGGATGATATCCTTGTATCCTTGAAATAAATCTTATTCCCTAACATATTGATTCTTTTTATTACATAACTAAATTTAGAATGGCTAAAGCAAAAAGCTTAGTAAACAAATCACAAATTTTAAAATATGACTTTTCTTTGAAACGGTGGTGTTGCTGAGATACAATTGTACCAACCAAAAAGCTTAAACAAACCATATTTTGGCATATTATATGCTCTGAAATCGAAACCTGGATGTGAGTGGACTACTAGAAGTCGAAAACTTGGTAAGAACGATGAATCCATCCATTTACAGGTAAGATTCCTTCGAAATATTCTCCGAAACCTAACAAACCATATTCTGTCGTATTATATGCATACACTGGCTCCGAGATTGAAACCTTGCAGTGAGTGGACTTCTATCAGTAGAAAACTTGGTAAGAACGGATAATCCATCCATTTACAGGTAAGATTCGTTTAGAACATTCTCTGAAACCTTAAACAAACCCTATTCTGGCATATTGTATGCATAACCTGGCTCTGGGATTGAATCTTGACTATGAGTGGACTACTAGAATTCGGAAACTTGGTAAAACAAAACGAAATAATCACGAATTGTTTAGATTTAATTACATACTGGATGGATTAAAATAAACAAATATCTACTTTAAAGATAACAATCATAATCTGTAACCAACCGGAAATAATTCAGTTCGACAACTGTTCAACTCTCATGTTATAGATTAGATGTTCAAATCCCACGCCGGTCCTATAAAGAAAAAAATCACAATCCGTATGACATTAATCTAACTAAATTTTTAATCGAACGAATATATTTACGCAAAAGTAAAACTCATGCGGATTGTCATTTTATCCGACGACCACAAATTATGATCCTAATGACATTAATCTGGTCAATAGAGAATTAAGATATATAATCCAACGGATATTAACACAAGAATAAAACTCATACCGATTGCCACTTTATCCAACGACCCAGCATTCGTTTTAAATTGGAACAACATTTTAAATTCCCACCACTTTTTTAAGATGTTAAAATAAGAGCCGCTTTTATGTCGGTCCAATAAGGAGCTGGTTGTTGTTGACTCTTATCCTTCACGTGTTTGTTGGGAACTCTGTTTACTGAAGTGATTCAAGTGAAACCATGGAAGATATTCCGCCACGTATTGAATGCTTGAAACCACTCAATAAAAATTAAAAGCCCAGATTCTCTCTAATGGTCGGGTGGTGGCTAAACTTAATCGCTCAAACAGGTTCGACAAACCAAACACATTTTGAGTCGCTGGTCATCATATCTTAAAGTAAGTAGCTACTTACCCTGAAAAAGTGGTTGATATCTATTTAGCTAGAAAAATATTTTACCGACAAAACAACTATTGGGGTCGCTAAAATTAGAGGATATATATTAAGAGCGACTTAGCAATCCGGTAGTCGCAGCTTTAGTTGCTTGAAAATCTCATATAATCTCTCTAATGAACGGGTGGTCGCTAAATTTAGTCGCTCAGATAGGTTTGACCAACCAAATACTAATTGAATCGCTAGTCATCCTAGCTCGAAGTAGGTAGCTACCAAACCAAAACGGCGGTTGATATATTCTTACCGGGAAAAGCATTTTACCGACTAAACTACTCTATGTGGTCGCTCAAGTTAGTGGATATATATGAATACCGAGCCGCTAGTTTGATGGTCCCAAGTTTAGTAGCTTGATTCTTAAAGAGACCAAAATTTTGGGTGCTTGCTAAGATTTTAGTTGCTTAAGTCATGTTTTCTTGTAGTGGACCATCAAGAAGAACCTAGTTTAATCCTAAAAAAGGGCTACTGTGACTACAGATATTGCAGGTATAAATGATCTAACTACTACTAGTAGTAATATACTCAGATATCATTGGTAGAGAGAGACAAAGGGTCGTCAGAAAATATTCTTCTCCTTTATAATACTCCCTCCGTCCCACTATTAAGTAACCTTGTTTAAGTTTGCACAATTTTTAAGGCAAGCAAGGAAAATATTACTTTTAAGCATTTTTTACAATTATATCCCTCATGAATAGTAATTAGTGAAATTTAGAAATGATTTATCTCTCAAACTACTCCACGGATGTTCGCAAACTTCATACCATTGAAAAACATTTTAAAACACATACGTAACGAATATAAACAAGCCTATCAAATTATGCATATTTCTTATATTTTTTATAATTAAGTATAAGGATAATTTTAGAAATATCTCTTTATTTAGTGATATAGGTCACTTATTAGTAGGACAAAATTTAAAATTAAATAGGTCATTTAATAGTGGGACGGAGAGAGTATGTTTATAATTAAGTATACATTGATATCAAAAATGGTAGACTCACCGAACCAATGAGCCGTGGTCTGCACTGAGCTTATGTGGTGAGACAAATGGTGTGCCAACGTAGGATAAGCACTGTTCTCGGTCAAAGTGGTGTCGGCACTTCAGTTTTATAATAGTTTTTTCTCTCTCTCCATCTTACAACGTAAAAAAGTCTTTCAGATTCTAGCTTAAAAAATATGAACAAACACTGATATCTCATATCGAGACCTAAATCTAAACAAATTAACACTGATATCCCCAATCCATTTTTGAGTCGAGAATAGAGAGAAAGTAGGGAGAAAATATGTTGAGATTTTCTTCATTGTTCGTTGGAGTTTATTTGATATGAGAAACTTAATTCGGGTCTGTAAACCGTAACGTGAAGTTTGATTTTATTTGTTTCTTTTTTTCTTTCCATTGAAATTTGAAGAACAAGAAAATTAGGGTTTCACAAATATTATCCAAGAGACGTTGAAATTGAGTAAGTCTTATGTTATATATATCAAAAGGGTTTGTTACCGGGTGATTCATGTTCTTCTACTTGTCATAATTTTTGTCAAATCAAAAAAGCATCGTCACGAGGCGGGACGAAGCACTATGCATACCAAGTTCAAAGAAAAAAATACCTGTAATGAAAGCACGGCACAAATCTAGTTAGCTAATATTTTGGATACTAAATTTGAATTTCATATCAATTCAATAAAATCGGCCTGACATTCATCATTTTGCCATGGCAACTCGGAGTCTGTTTTAGGTTATTTTAGGGAATCAAAGCAAAAGAAAAGTTACACTCCACATCATTTACTTGTTTCTTAGTTGCCTCATTATCCTCGTAATTTGGCTCTTCATTCCAACCTTCATGTTTCATAAGTGTCTTCATAAGTTGGGTTTGTTCATAGATGAAACTTTGATTAACTACAAAATCTCAGTCGCGAATCCTTATCAAAATTTACGTAAACACCGTCTATTTGGTGAGATAAAGATTCGCCAAATTCGAATTACTCTTCTTCTAAAACCCTAGAATTCTAATTATTCTCTCTACGACTAGCACGCAAACACAAACTAATAAACTAACCTTAAGTCATGACTTTTGAGGATTGTATTGTACAGTCTACAGTGTGCACATGATATAGACAGCTGACCAGCAAGGACGGCCTAGTTTCATTCCCCAAATTTGGAACGTTGAAATCTAAAAAGATACGTCCAAACTTTAATAAGGTTCTAATTTTCTTTGGGCAGAAATTGTGTAGATACTAATGATCTTATTACCACTACTAGTTTTAATTACTATTACTACTAGTTGTACTGTACTGTTGTAGTAATACAAATAAACAAGGGCTACTTTTAATTAGTGCTAGTGTAATACTAATAGCTACTTTTGCTAGGCTCATCAGGCCACCGCGTTTACTACGGCCACGGGCTGAAAAGATTTATAAAATGCGATTTAAAGTATTCACATGGGAATCCATATATATGGACTCATTTAGAGCATACATATACAGCAAGTAGACACAATAACTTTTACCAAAACTTACAATTTGAAAATTTGAAATGACAGTGTTGGAATATATATAGTTATTTACATATAGGCTACCCCACTATGATTTGTATTTTTCATAATACATTAACAATGTCATAATCAAGAAGCCATAAATCTAGCTAATATCTAGATGCTTGTTGATGGAACACTGAAATACCATGGTGGTAATGACGAAGAGTTACAAAACACCATTGATAATATTTACTGCTTTGCTTCTACTTCTAGTTTTTTATTTTTCTCCTTCCAACAAACAACATTTTATCACCAACACTGGCTTCTTCTCTTCTAATAACACGTTTCCTTCCATTCAAAGACCACAGAATTTCTCTACTGATTCAAGTAATACTACTACTAATGAAGCTAATGGAAATCTTGCAATAACTTCATCTGAACATACCCATCATAGAGTGATTTTATGTTACTCCTACATGGTTGCCCTGTTTTCAAGTTTCCATATCTTTTGTAAGTGTTTTTTTTGTATGTTAATTTGTGTGTGTTTGTGTGGATCATATAGGAAAAGTTTACTAGTTCGGAAAGAATTGAAGATGGCCTTGCAAGAGCTCGAAGTGTGATTCTAAAGGCAGCTCGGACGAGTAATTACACATCTGACAGAGTGCAAGATTTCATTCCAAAAGGAACAGTATACAGAAATCCATATGCCTTCCATCAGTTAAGATCTTTTATTGTCATTTCGAAATTACTACTTGGTTTTTGTTTTTCCAATATTTTGTTTTTTTCATTCATGTGCTTCCATTGACTTTAGTTGCTAGTTGTTTAAATCTATCGATATTTGTTCCATCAAGTTTCTTTCAATCAAATCCAACATTTCAAGTTCCTGAGATGTAATTCTAACTGAAATATGTACTCATCGTGGATTAGGAGTTACATTGAGATGGAGAAAACATTCAAAATTTGGACGTAAAAAGAAGGCGAGTTACCTATGGTACATAGTGGACCACATAGTTACTTATATTCAATCGGAGGCCATTTCATTGATGAAATGGAGGAGGATACAAGCCCATTTGCAGCATCCAACATGGAGGAAGCTCACACATTCTTCCTTCCCTTTAGTGTTTCCAATATGGTTGACGTTCTATATGAACCTGATGCTGGTTATGCTCCCTATATTCGTGTCGTAGAAGATTATGTCCGTGTCATATCAGAAAAATACCAATACTGGAATAGAAGTAGCGGTGGAGATCATTTTATGGCCTCATGTCATGATTGGGTAAGCACGAACAATTCTCATCTGCATTTTTTTTTTTTTTTTTTGCATATAATCTAATACTAAATGGTTCATATTCCGCTGTGTGTGGTGCATGCACCCATAGTAACAAAACAAGCACTATTCAAGAAGGTTATTAGGGTTGTTTGCAATGCTAATTCATCAGAAAGTTTTAATCCTAAATGGGATGTATCCTTGCCAGAATTTAGCCTGGGAACAAGAACCCTTCTCATTTCAACCAGTCTCGTGAAGCTAGTCCAAACCGCTCAATACTTGGTTTCTTTGCCGGCGGAGCTCATGGAAACATAAGAAAGATTCTAATTGAGCAATGGAAAGACAAAGACAGTGAATTACAGGTTAACGAATATCTTCCTAAGGGAACGGATTACGGGGCATTGATGGTTAAAAGCAAATTTTGCTTGTGCCCAAGCGGGTCCGAAGTTGCAATTCCTAGAATTGTCGAGGCAATCCATGCAAGTTGTGTTCCTGTGATTATTTCGGATCACTATGTTCTCCCATTTAGTGATATACTTGATTGGAGCCAGTTTTCAATACAGGTTCCAGTCGATAAAATACCAGAACTGAAAACCATATTACTAGCCGTACCGGATGAAAAGTACCGCAGACTTCAGAAGAGAGTTAAACGAGTTCAACTGCATTTTACTTTAAATCGTCCTGCAAAAAGGTTTGACGTTACACATTTGATCCTTCATTCAGTTTGGCTAAGGCGATTGAATTTTCATCTACCAGCTTGAATAACTACTTGAGTACAATTACTTCTAGCTTGAATAACTACTTGAGTATAATTCTTCTTGATTTTTCCTTATAATCCAAAAATCTGCTTGGTATCTAAAATGTATACTTCAACGATGTCCAGTACACTTGACCCAGAATCTATATTGTACCCTAATATTTAGATCATGGTATTTGCACGCAAAAAAATAGCACCTCTCCATAGACCTATGCATCATTTTCTTTTTTGAGTATGATCAAGAACTTGTATAAAAAACCAGGCTAATCGAGTGGGCAGATAAACTTATAAGTTATAACCCATAAAAGAGCAGTGCACTCAGCTATAACTTGAGTTGTGTATTTCGTAGGAAGATAAGCAAGACAATTAGTAGGCAAATAACGTGGCCCAAAGCGCGGCCTAAATATTCTTACAGTACTTAGCTAGGAACAGAAACATTCAAACAAAAATGAGACTTGTGTCTGCTTAAAGAGAGATAGACTCTTTAGGATTTATTGTACTGTACATGAATGATTTAGACAGTTGACCAGCAAGGAGGGAGGGCCTAGCTAGCTAGTTTATAATGATCCCCAAATATTTGGGCAACCTTATTGCTATTTGGAAAGTTGAAATTCAAAAAAAGTATTCTGATGAGTTAAATAACGTTTTATTTTTCTTGTAACATCACAACTAATCATATTATGTGTAAATAATTTCTTTTGATGCTAAAGAGTTTCGAGTTCAGGTCACTTGTATGGATCTGATTACTCCTAACAGTTTCCAATATTTTTCTTGTGACATCACATCTAAACATATTATGTGAAAATAATTTCTTTTGATGCCAAAGAGTTTCTCGTTTACTCAAATAAAGTGATGTACGTATGAGTCCTTTTAAAAACGAAACATCATGTCACAACCAAGGTGCATTTATGGTTATGTCAAAGCTTGTATGACTCAATTCCCACCATTTCATCGTTAGAGTCAATATGGATTCAATAATCCAAATAGTATAGTGATTTATATTTCACTAGATTGACTCATTAGTTTCTCTAAAATATGTTTCCTTCCACATACAAAAGATGCAATCAATTACATTCTCATCAGTGTGAGTTTCCATACGATATCCACTTGCATGGGTTTCTTTGGAAGTTAACAAGGTGATTAGCTCTCAGTACATATAGAGCTTTCGTGACCTTTAATCTTTGTTCCATCTTGGAAACAAAATTTGAGATGTGATTCGCTCAATGATCCAATCATTGTAGTCACATTATAAGGAACTAGTTCAACAACTAGTGTATATTCCTTAAATTAGTGGGAGAAAAACCACTATCAGTTAGACAGTGAGTCTTGAGAGATTTAATAAGTGATATGGCCTTATTACGTAGCAAAAGCGAGATTCAGCTCAACTACTTTAGAGTGAATATATGTTCAGTGGCGAATCCAGATCAAAATTTCAATGGGGGCACACTTTATTTTGAAGAACATTACTAAAATTGTAACGGAAAAATATCCCATGCATCGACATATAAGTAAACTAAATACCATACAATCATACAAAACGGAATATAAGTACATTACCGAATAATTTTTAAAGGGAAGATGAGTGGAGTAATGGTGAACTGGTGATCGATAGAAGGGGGAAGATGGGAAAAAGTGATGGTAAGAGATGTAGTGGTGGAGGCGATAGGGGCGGAGATACAGAGAAGATAGGTCCAATTTTATTTTTATTTTTATTTTTTGTTTTGACACAAGGTCCAAAACTTACTGTGTCAATATTAGTAAAGTAGAAGGGCATTACTGTAAACTTTTTAATAATTTGATTTTGTATAATTCTTTTGATAATTAATAAATGGAAGTCAAAATGCAATGGAGTGAATATAGGTCAACGTCAATTTCAAGTACCAAACGCAAAGCTGGACAAATGTTAGACCAAACTCTAAAGTTGGACAAAATCTGAGTACCAAATACAAAATAACCCTAACTTATCTAGCTATAAATCACCAAATAGAACTCAAAAATAGATGACAATCAATTATAAGAATCGGGATAAATCTTCACTTATTCACATAATGATTAAGCCATCAAACAAAAATTTAATATAGAAATCAACTTAATTTTCTTAATGTTCTTAATTTACTATAATTGTTAGAGCATTGCTCTGTCGAACTCGCATGTGTTTCTATCTCAAGCATGTTTGTTAATGTTAGTGATCAAAACTATAAGTCTTGATTTGTAGACTATTTGTATGTCTCGAACTAGGACATAGATAGTGTAGTTGAGTCTAAATCTCTCGATGTTCATCTCTTGAAGACGAAGAACTACTAAGGGGATCTTGTGGAACTTCTTCGACAAAAGGTATGTGGAGACTTGAACTTATCTATCACTTGGAAAGTCTATTTCTACTATCTCCTATATTGAGACATAAGTCGTGTTACGATATAGTTTTCTCTATACACATTTGATATTTCGAGCTGAGTATATCTCGCTTGCATATTTCTCAAAATATGTGTTGGTAAGCTTTCGCTTCGACCAAGTTCATCTTATATCATGAGAAAATTGCCGAGTAACATCTTACATGATTTGTGTGATACATTCATTTGGTGTAAGACTTGGAAGGTTTCAATAATGATTATTTCAATATCACTACACCATTTTTGGGGATTAGCAACGGCTGCTTGCTGTTCCAAAAGGGACTTGCAACAGCATCCAGCCGTTGCGAAATTTGGCGTTGCATTTTTTTTGCAACAGCTCTTAAGCTGTCGCGAATTTTTTCCGCAACGGTTTTCGATTCAGCCAACTGTTTTTTTCCCAGACTTTGCAATGACTTCAGCTGTTGCTAATAGGTTTAGAAACAACTTCTTGTTGTTGCTATATTTTTGTAGCAACAGCTTCATGCAGTTGCGAAATTTGGAACCAAATTTTTTTAGAACGGCTCCTCTTAGCCGGGCCGGGTTTTGTTGTTCTGCTAAAATTTTGCAAAAAAAAAAAAAGTCAAGTCAATCTTGTGTTGACCTAGTCAAGGGTTCCCTGCAAAAATTTCAGGCCACAACACACTAATAACATTTCAAAATCACCCTGATATATTCAGTCAAAACCACTAAAAGCAAATAATGCATAACTTATTAAGAAAATGAAATATTGAGTGCGTGAAAATCGCAAGTGACAAATTAGTAATGCACATTATGCTACTTAGTACTTACTAGGTAAACTAGTTCAACTGATGAAAGTAGCTCAAAAGAAAAATTAACAGACACAAAAAAATACTTGAGTGACTTGATTCTCCTAGAAAATTTTGTCAGTATTTGTGCCTGAAACAAATAGAGAGTGTTTGAGAAAACAATTAGTGCAACTGGTGAAATGGAGTGCTTGAGAAAACTAAAAGAATATAAAGCATAACTTATTAAGAGAATTAAATATTGAGTGCATGAAAATTGTAAGCGAAAAAATAGTAATGCACATTATGCTACTTAGTACTTACTAGGTAAACTTGTTCAACTGATGAAAGTAGCTCAAAAGCAAAATTAACAGACACAAAAAGTACCTGTGTGGCGTGATTTTCCATGACATTTTTGTCAGTATTTGTGCTTGAACCAAATAGAGTGTTTGAGAAAACAATTAGTGCAAATTGTGAAATGGATAATGTTCTTCCAAGGTTCAAAATCTATCACAGAATTAAGTGAGCAGGAAGCTAAATGTCTTAATTTCTTAACAATAGAGACTAAGGATCAGTAAATAAAGACTTACCCCAATGCGCTTTTTCTGCATGACATCATAAACCTGATGCATTGCCTAAAAAACTAAATTATCCAGCATTAAGCATACCATTTAATCTTGCAAAACAATAGGGGAAAAGGCATGAAGTTGCTGCAAGGAAATACGATAAGTGGATAAGGGATCTTACCACACAGGAATGCTTTCGCGGGAGGATGAATTTCGATTGAGTCTACCATCCCAAAACACTAGTCACCAAGCAAAAATCATCTCCTAAGCTATCCTTGCAGCATTCTTCATCGAGTTTTCCATAATCCCTAGCTTTAAGTTCATAATTCCCAGCCTAAACTACACAAAACAAACCAAAATCATTTATAAGAATACCAACCAAGTAAGGCTACCAAATTTTATTTAAACAAGTTTCGTACATTGTAATATCAGAATTCTCAGATTAATTCTAAAAAGAAATCTGGGCACTCAGGATTGTTCAGTCGAAATCGTATTTTGCATATCACATCTATCATAACCCTTCCATCTAATTTTTCTATTTTATTATGTGTAACTTGTATTCCTAGATTCTTTGCATTAATAATTAAAAGAAGTTCTGAAGATCTTACATGTAAAAGAGGTTGATAGCAACCAAGTATCAGGTTAGCTTCCGAGATTATTATTACATGTCCGCTATCATTGCAGCAATGTCCTGTCATGAGTAAGTTGACAAAGATAATTAGTCTCCACCGACACACCAATGTCATGTGTCAAAGATCCTTGCAATAACAATAGAAAAAAATGTAGGAGGCTAATTGAAGAAAATCATTAAATCTAGTGTCCACCGACACACCAAACAGATACAGATACTAATAGTACAAAGTCGAACATTTCGGAAGTAAACCACGAAATCATATATGGTCTTCATTTTTAACATCAAAATTGTATACAAACTTGTTATGTTGGTCACCTGAATGACCCAATAACTCTTCAACTACTCACCCCTTTAATGATGCAACCTATGCCAATCCAAGCAAAAGTTGTAACAAGTAATGCTTAATTCAACTATAATCAACAAAGGCCTTTGCCTTTAAAATCAAAAAGGCCTTAGACTATCATTATATGAAAAAAGTTACCAAGAAGCATATTCCCATCTAGGCTTGCTCAACCCAAATCACTCAAATTTCAGAAGCAGTTTGACATATTTGGCTCGATTTTTTTTAGGAGCATACCTATTGTTAAAAATTGATTAACTTCAGTTGTCATTTTACCAGTTTCTAATATGTCAAATTCCAATTGAATATAAGAACAGTCAGAAGTTGGAGTGTGAATCTCCCTTTTAAAAGTCACATTTAGATCTTCATTAAAGAATAAAAGCATGTCAGGAAATGCACCAAATAAATAAGGAAATCAAATTGGAATTGAGAATGTTGCACAAGGTCTCTGACCCAGTCTTGCACATTCAACTTATCAAAGTGCCAACAAGATAAGTGAATGAAATAAAGCTCATGCATTTGAGACTAAGATGTTCCATACTCTTAACAAGATTATAAAAAAAAAAGAAAAAAAAACTTCCAAGATTTTCTAAACTGCCTCAATAGAACAAAGAGATAAGTAGATGAACATGAGAAAAGTTTTCTACCTACATGACAGTGAATCATAGACAGCAAGATGCATACCAAGTCCACCACCACCAGCAATTGCCTAAATATATCAAACATACCATAGTTATAATAAAATCTTTAGAATAATCATTAAAATAGAAATTAGAAGAAAAGAAAAGATATGTGACAATACGATGCCTTGATCACCACAGGAAAACCAATATATATCCAGATGTTTGACAATAATATCAATCAAGCACCGATGTTTAAAGTTTTTTCAAGAGATACAAATATAAACAAAAGACTTACATCAGCAAAGGATGGCAAGAACAGACTCTCACTGAAAGTAATTATAAGTCCTAAAGAAAAGCTCAAAAAAATAGCAACATTGCTAACTTATGAAGAATCAAAGGCTTCATAATGTCTTAACAGAGTTTTGAATCTGTGTAAGCTCTAAAGTACCAAGTTTCAAATCAAAAGGGAAGGAAAACCCATATCCCTACCTCAACCGTTAATTCCACAACAACAACCCCATTTGCAGTCTTGTTCTCGAACCTTAAAGTAATTTAACACAAATGGAAAATTTATATTTTCTACTACTAGTTAGTCAAGAGATTACAATTTGAAATTGAGAGGAAAAGTTCCTTACCTCTTCACACTATGACAGCTCAAGGAGATAAATGCATTACCCGAATGCAGAATTATCCAGCATTAAGCACACCATTTAATCTTGCAAAACCATGACATACGATTCAGTTTAACCATTCCCACTAAAAAATAACTTTTTTACTTATAATACTTAAAACAAAAGAATGATAGCTACTTTAAAGGATAAAGGCTGAGAAACCAATACTTTTCGATGTAGCTATGAGACTTTGGAGATGAACCATCACGAGCGTACTTGAAAATCTCAACCAATCTGTAAATTAAATAAATAACATTAGATACTCGATATGGAAGTTGCAAGTACATCACTTTCTATATATTCAGCAACAATCAACAAAGGATTTTCCCTCCAAAATCACAAATGAAGTAGAAAAAAATAAGAATTAGGTTATCATCACTATATGAACATATGTTACCAAGTCATTATATCTAAATTAAACACTGGATTGCAAGAGGTCAACTTTCTTCTCTAATAAACATGCTAGCAAGCATATTAACACAAACATAACAATAGTTGCTAAAGTTAGGGGTGTCAACGGGTCATATCGGATCCGGATAGTGTACTAACTAGAATCGGACCCTATTATTTTAGCCGGGTCCGGTTCCCAATTTGATGAACCCAAAACCGGACCCTATAAGAGCACCGGGTATTAGTCGGGTCCGGGTAGTTATCGGGTATCATCAACACAGGTTTTTTAAAAAATTCCCCTGTACATCTTATGTTGTTCAGCCGTCTTGAATAACAATTATAAGATGATGAAGAAGAAAAAATATAATCCAGCCACTTCGTTAATCGAATTCTCAACTATACCGTTGGTCAAATTCTCACCTTCAAAGCAATTTATCACTATATGACAGTATACAGATCTATCATACACGAAATACATATTCGTCACATTTTTTCAAAAGCATATTTGTACATCCTGCAAATTTTGAATACTTCCTCAAAGCTAGATTTGTCATAAATAAAATCTATGATTCTTCATTCATGTGAAGAATTTAATTAAAGCTTGATTGATACTTGGTTTGACTTTCGTAGTTTGATAATCTAACAGAGATCTCAAACTGATTGTTTTAACTTTGTTGACTATCTGTTCCCCATAAATCTACATCACCCAATTTGAGATCTCTAGCATCCGATTGATGCATCATTTCCACCAACGTACAGAGATTCCGACACATACAACAATCTGAAAAATACCCTCAGACCCATCTTTAGAAACAAATTAAGAACATGAAAATCCTTGAAAATAGATCAAAACCCAATTGAGATAAAGATGAATCAAGTAAACTCAAGTGAAAGCAAAGGATGCGTTATGAAAATTTTAGTTACAGTATGAATATGTCTGTATGAATCGGAGGAAAGATAACATAAAGAGAAGACAAGCCATTATAATGAAGGATATTCCGTATATATTCTGATTTTATTACATTTTATCGGGTACCCGAGACCCGCGAGTACCCGTCGGGTAGACCCGATAAATACCCGATATTAATCGGTTCCTTATCGGGTCTACCCGACGGGTATGACATTAGGACCCGGAAGAGCCGGGTCCGGTTCGGTTCCGGGTAAACAGGTACCCATTGGCATCCCTAGCTAAATTCCCGCATGTTGTCAGCTTTTCAGGCAACTAATTGAATTTCTAACCATATTGATCAATGAAACCATGTTCAGGAGCACCAAGTTTGAAACTGCAGATTTGAGAAATATAGGTTGCATTCTCAGGATCATGCGGATCCAGATGAATACAATCATCATTCCCTGTGACATATCCTAATAAAATCTCATAATTCAGGCAACAAGAGTGCAACAGAACAGGTATCCATAGAACTTACGAATAGTTCTATGTGAAACCCAAAATATTTTATCCCAAGATTCTGTCGCTCCATACTCCTTCATCTCCAATACATCAATATGGCCAACATTTGTTACATTTGTGTTACCAATTAAACAAAGAGACCCTCCCAATGCACATAATTTTATCTCCTCATATCTCTCGCAAAAGCTGGGAAGTGGCCACTCATCAAATCTGTCATCCTTAAAATCAAAAGAAAGTATAACTTTGTAGGGTTCGGATGCTAAAGGCTCACTTGTTGCTAGACAATGATAAAGGTGTTTTCTCATAAAACTAGGATGCTTTAATAGCTTGCACCAGGCTTTAGACACACACTGAAAAATCAACTTAACAGGAAAACGTACAAGGATGTTTACTAAGATTTTCCAATTTTGTATCTTTGCCATTCCTGCAATTCCAAATTCACAAGTTAAGGTATGAAATAAGCAGTTAATTCATGACAATGAGGGAGCCAGGTTAAAGCTAAGAGGGGCAATAGCCACCGCTTTCCTGAATTGGCTCCACCCTGATAACATATACAAATAAAAGCTTAAACAAAAATTGGATTATACATTGAAGAACAATCCAACTTAAAGAACGCCATGAATTTAAAGTTCTAGCTCTTTAATTTCAACCCCTGAAAAGAAAATCACATCCGAGTCTTTGCTCTCAACAAAATAATATACCAAATTGAAATCAACCTATGATTATATCTTACTAGTATGATTACAACAAAAAAATTAAAACAAAAGGAATGATTTTCGAAGTACTAGTTTTAAGTTATTTCATCATCACAACGAATAAAGAAAAGGAGACATTGAAATATACAAGTTAGAGAGAAAGAAAAAGAGTGCGTACCAAAAATTTAGAAATCTAAGGTTTCTGAGATTTTATCGACTTCTCTCCCTCGGTTTCTCTGAATTTCAGTAAGGGGTTTAAAATGACGCGATAAGAGATGTTATTAATGACAACCATCACAGTGATCTAGCCAATGGAATAAATTTTACCCACTGCAGCAACAACATAATTGTTGACATGGTTGATCTAGATCGTCTCTAACTCTTTTGCTGAAACACGTTAGAACGAGACCAGGCAATCCAACCAAAGTAAAAAAACAATAATGCCCCTGCACATCACCAGATATAAGTGCTAAACTATCTGCTAACCTTAAATTCAAATCGAGGCAAAGGAGATAAAACTTAGCACTCCCATTAAAACAATTGCATCAAATAAATTGCAATAAAGAAGATAATGCACTCAAATCAGACTCATGAGACATACCACAGCTGTAGTAGAAAAAAACTGCAGCATGATTGATGCAAAGCATGGAGCAGCCCGGATTTGTAAGATTTACCAACAAGATACACCAAATACTCCAATAAAGTCATTACCTGAGTACAAAAGCAAAATATAAGTTGATGAACTCAATGAGATATCTATTTTAGAATAGAGAGAATAAAAACCCTAGAAATTTTTTGGTACCTTTTTTCGAAAATTTAATCTCAAAAGGATGCTCAAGATAAGATTAACGCAGACATCAACTCTTATCATGAATCAGAAAAGAGAGACAAGATGAAATCGAAGCTATTAGGTTACAAAATAGAAAACTATCTTTTTCTAAAATTTCAATTCAAGATGGGTATGTTAATCTATTGAACTAGAACTATAAGTAGAGATTATACCCATCTTTCGATTCATTTTTTATTGATGAATATTCGTTTTATGAATCTTCGTTTCATCAAATCTTCTTCATCGATTCAGAGCATATCTTCAAGAACTGATATTATTGATGGATCTTGTTGAAGAATTGAAGAAAAAGAGGAAGCAAAACCTAATGAAGTTATGAGAGGGTGATTAAGTTGTGAGATTGTAAGAAAAAGAAAGTAAAAACATCTCAAAAGTACGAATTGTTTCTGGAATAGAATGATAGCATCTAGGGATATAAGGTGTTACCTTGCACACGGGTTGTTCGCACATCTGCAATTCAGGTGTTACTTTACACATGGTTGAGCAACACATGTGGTGTGGTCAGCCGTTGTGAATTGCAACAACGCTCCAAAATTCACAACTGCTGGGTGCAGTTATAAATTTCGCAACTGCAGGACACAGTTGCTAATATTTAAGCCGTTCCAAAATCAGTTTCGAATTAGATGTTGCAAAATTTAGTTGCTAATCTGGAAAAATGGTGTAGTGATCTTGAAAATTTCTTTGATGCTAATAGTGTGTGAAAACGGCTATTGTCATTATAGAAGAATCTTTGGATATAAGCATATATATTGTGTTCGCACATTAGTGTATAAGTCCATAAACTAGGAGCCAAGAGTATGCATATGTGTGTATATGAAATTGGTGAAGGAGACAGGTTAAGTATGCGTAGCCGTACGCATACTAGCAAAATGTTTTGAACCGTAAATTTCTGCTGAATTTGGAAACTTCACAAACTCAAAACCGGTTGCTTAAGTACGCATACTTAAGATGGTTACTTTGTCAAGTCGGTCAGTTCATGGACTTAAATATTTAAATCACAAGGATTGCAATCTTTGCAAACCATGGCTATAATGTTCATGATTGATTCAAGTGAATCAAAAATATTTGATTTCAATTGTGTTTACTAAACAATTGAGCAACTCTTAACTAGTTTCATTTGAGTCATTTGAACTAGTTATGGTTAAGATGAATAAGGTTGATATGAGAGTAATCATATGGCTAGCCTCGGTTAACTATTTGTGAACCAACACGGTGTAGATGTTTAGGTTACGTTACATAAACCTAAATGAGGGTACATTTCATTTGTGTGCAACAAGCTAAGTTCGATCTAACAGTTGAAAGATACTAGCTTGGTTGAATCAGTTTTTTCATCTAACGGTGATTATTGAATGCCTTTTTTACCAAGGTAACTTAGAATGCAAACCCTGATTTTGGAACTATATAAAGGATAACTCTAGTGATTGGGAAAGGTAATCCTCACACCGCCAATGTGTTACTAGTTGCATAACTAGAGTCGGTTCTCCTTTAACCTTAGGTTTCTTCTCGAGACCCTATAGGTTAACGACTTGAACACTTCATTGGGATTATGAAGCCAGACCCAACTATTATCTTTGTAGTTGCATGATCTGATCTTGCTGTTTCTGTCATGTTGAGTGCAATTGAAATAATTGGCTCGAGATTTTATATCTCCGATAGGCAATATATAAAAGTAATCACAAACAAACTTTGTATCATCGTTTGTGATTCCACAATAACTTGTTTCGCTAGTCGATTAGGTTTATTGTGAGGTAATTAATAATACTAGGATGTTCTTCGGGAATATAAGTCCGGCTTATCAATTAGTTATTGTTCACCTTGATTTATCAAAAGACGGAAAAAAAAACGCTTGGGTATTTCTGTGGGAGACAGATTTATTCAATCCTATAAAATTTTCTGCGTGAGATAGATTTGTCTATCAAGTCTTCGACTTTGGGTCGTACGAACTCTTGGTTGTGGGTGAGATCATCTAAGGGAATCAAGTGCGTAGTATCCTGCTGGGATCATAAATGTAAGTAGCACAATTGTACCTTGAATCAATGTGAGATTGATCAGGGTTCAAATATAGTCCAGTCCGAAGTTAATTTGTAGTAGGATAGTGTCTGTAGCGACTTAATACAGTGTGGTGTTCAATCTGGACTAGGTCTCAGGGTTTTTCTGCATTTTCGGTTTCCTCGTTAACAAATTTATGGTGTTTGTGTTATTTTTTTTCCGCATTATATTGTGCTTTAAGATCAATCAACTATAATATCCAACCTTTGGTTGTTGATTTACATTGATTGACACTGTAACATTGGTCTTTGGTACCGTTTAAGTAATTCCTCTTATATTCAATCGGGCTCGCAGATTTCTATTCGTTGATTGCAGATTGAATTAAGAGTTAGAGATATCAAACTCTTTGATATACTTTAATATAGATTGAGTCTGATTGTCTAGTTGATTCTCTAGAAAGTGTATTGGAGTAAGTCCTCTCAGATTCTCGAACGAATTGTTAGGTTTGGTTGTTGTACCCCCACATTTTCAATAATAAACACAAATTTCATCAATCAGTAATAAAATACAAATGATTAGAGAAGGAAAAAAAATATAAAATTAGTCTTTATGATCTAGGAGTAAAAACCATTACTTGTAAATTGAATGGATATAAACGGAGACTTATTAGTGTTTATCTATTCATATAAATTATATACGAACCTCAAACCAAGAAAAATCATTGTGATCTCAGTAGAAACGGGATTTTCTCCAAACATTTTGGGAAGTTTCACTTCATGAGAGTGGGTTATGCGCATGAATAGGGCTGAAATTAGTTTAGAAGCATATCTCTTTGCCATTAATGTTAAGGAGGCACCAAGTTCTTAATTGTAAAAATTATATAGGATCTTTTATTTTTAGAAAATTTAGGAGGTCCAGTGGAGGATTCGCCAATGTATATGTTATGGTTCAGGCGGGGTGATATACTTTTCAACGAGATATACCTCAAGTGCTTTATAGAATTTATGTCTCGTGGGAATGATGTACTTTTTATTCCATAAGCGCAGACATTGGATATTGTTCAATTAAATAGTCAATTGGCCAGGCAAAGATCTTCTTGTCATTAAATTTGATGTCTAAAGTGTGACCTTCCAATGGAAATTGGTTAGTACTATGGTACCCGCATTGCATTGCTTGTACCAGTACCAGTAATTACATATTTGTCTCATGATACATGTCCCTTTTGACATGCTTTATATGAGTCGGTACGTCTAACCCTCATGACTTCGTGGTTCTTTCCATTTTCAATTTTTGCTACATTTAGCTTAATTTGAAATTCCTTTTTCTTTTTTCAACATGCCAAGAGAATCTCACTACACATGTATCACTTACTCTAGGTTGAATAGATTACTAAAGATAATTGTCTTGTTGTTATACTTCAACATATACTGTTTCATTAGTATCATGGATGAAGTAGAGAAATGGAAATTTCTGACTCATATCACCTTTTGTGAGTTCTTCTACAAAAATTAGAATGCATGTAATTTTATTTGCAATGTATCTTTCGAAAATACCGACTCTTTAATAGTCGAGAAAATGGATTACATCCCACAAAACATTTAGATTTAGGGAAAAAATATCATGTATGCAATAATGGTGCTCAAGTATTTCTAAATTTCAAAACAAATACATTGGAATCGAGTTGGTACAACCAATTGAACAAAAGACACCATTCAACTATAGCCAATATCATATCCAAGAGAACAAAATAACATTAAAACCAAAATTCTTAATGAACGAGATCAACAGTCATAATTTAAGTGGACCGCTTATATGATATGGACTTATCTTAAGGGAAAAACATAACTAGACATATTATAAAACCCAGATAAATAACCCAACAAATATTCAATATAGAGACGTGAATTAGTTACATACCTCAAACATTGGTTCCCACTGTATATACGTAAAACCGGAACATCCTTGGTCGCGTACAGCCTGTATATGCATTTTAATACAAACTACATCCAAAGGATAGAAATGCAATACTCATCTCGAATGAAAGTAAACACTCCACAATGAACACAAGATATACGTGGTTCGGTATGATTACCTACGTCCACGGGGGTGAAAGGATGAATCTTATTACTTTGAAGTGTTACAAAGGTGTTGCTCTTGGTGGGATTTCCTTAC
>JAJJWX010001827.1:0-68290 GCA_023529315.1 Papaver bracteatum | reverse complement strand
TTTGAAAAATGCAACGTCGTGTTTTGTAACGCTCGTATTCCGTTGCAACGCCAGTCAACAACGTCCAGATTCCGTTCCGAATCCCTAAAAATGGTGTAGTGATTAATGAAAATCAAAGGAAGTTGCCTTTTCCATCAAAAAAGAAACTAGTTGAGGGAAAAACGCTCTGCAATTCCTAAACCGTTTTTTCCTAAAAGCTCTCCATCAACCGTTTTCTTCTCCTTCCCTAATTTTTACAGAAAACTAAATTCTCTTTATCTAAATCTTGAGTTGTCAAATATATTTTGATTCTTAGGATTCATAATAGATTTGACAACAATAATATTAGGATATATTATCTAAATAAAACTTAATCGTTGACGTACAAATAAACAACAATTTAGGGTTTACTTCTATTTTTCTTCTTTATTTATTTTCTTGTGATAGTCTAATGGCCTGTTATTTCCATTGCGATCTCTTATTATATGCTATCTTGCTATTTCTTAGCAGATTTGTTCACTTGCATGATATATATATATATATATATATATATATATATATATATATATATATATATATATATACGGGTATATCATCAAGGATGCTTCATTCCGGCGTGACGCAGGTCCAAACATTTATGTATAGGATCCATGGCTACCGGTGATGATGTTGATTAAGATGTCCAGGGAATATTACTCATTTTCATTGGAGATTCAAGATTTGAAGATCAAAGAATCTAAATTAAAGATTCAAAAATCAAAATGGTTCAACATGAAGTTAGTAACCATTAGGAAAACATCGATATCTTCTTGGAAATATATGTATTGTGTACCTTTAATGTATTTTATTAGTTCTTCTGTTTTAGAAGATCTTATCATTATTTGTACTTTTTACTGTAATTTCTTCATCGATGTACTCAAGTTATATAAATCACAAACAAATTAATGAAATTTGTTTTTCCTTTAAGAAAATTTTTTAAACGGAAGACCCATTTGGTCGAAAAGTGATTGCATGTTAATTTTAGAAACCTATTATAGGGGCTCCAAACATCAAGTTTTGAGTGCTCATAAGATGACAAAATTTGGTTATGAAATAGTATGTAATCAACAAAACCCCTTACCCAATTATATTTTGTAATTGCTAAAATGCCCTCCACGAATTATAAAAATTGATTAATCTAAATAATATTAGTAATTAGATTAGATTAATTGTATGATTTACGGTTAGTATTTGAGAATCAAAAATCAACTTTTTTGTTTTTTAAGAGTGAAGGAAGAAGAAGAAGAGAGATAAAAACAGTTTCAAAACACCAAACCCATCTTCTTTTGTTGATTTTTATTGTATGAATGGGTAGATTCAGTCGAATGAGTTTTCAAAAACATTTTCAGAAATATCTATGATTGGGAAAATTCATCGACCAAACCGTAGAGTTTGGATATGATTCATATATCGAAACCGTAGACATCTTTGAACCCATAAAATACAGTTCAGAAGTTATGAATTCCAAACCGTAGATCAACCTACGGTAGGGAAAACACACCGATTGTTCATGAAAACATTACGGTGTGGAAAAACAAACTATCCAAATTGTAGACAAATTCAGATAAGCTTACAGTTTGGATTTAAGTCACATACGGTTGGGAAAGAAATTTTGATTTGCAGCTTACTGTGTGAAATTCAAACCGTAGGCTAACATATTATCCTACAGTTTGAAACTAATACTTTCCGGTGTAAATGCGTGCTTCATTTTTTTCACTTATGGTATGGATTTCAAACCGTATGCAAACTCAGATGAACCTACGATCGGGAAATCATGTTTCAATTTTTCACTTGAGGATTGGCCTACGGTTTGAGTTTTAAACCGTATGTAAACTCAGATAAAGATATGGTGTGCAAATATTAACTTACGACGGGGAAGTCTGGTTTCGATTTATCACTGAAGAATAACCTACGGTTTGGTCGATGAATTTTCCCAACCGTAGACAGTTCTAAAACTGTTTTTTGAAAACCTAATTCGATCGAATCTATCCATTCATACAATAAAAACCAACGAACGAAGATGGGTTTGGTGTTCTTTTGTAGAGGTTTAATCGACTATAAATAATTTTGAGAACCGACGATCAATCCAACAAAAAAATAGAAAAAAACGTGATGGAGTAATGGAGGTGAAGAGGCGACGGAATAGAGGGAGGTAGGAGAGGATGAATTAGTGTAAAATTGATCTTTTATGGGTGTTTTGGTATTTTTGTTATGAATTAGGATGTTTGAATTCATAGGAGCCCTCAAAAGTTCTTTCTTGGAGCCCCTATAGTAGTTTTCTAACTTTAGGGATGAAATGTTCACTTGTCAAGTTACCAACAACGAGTAAGTAATGTGTTTCCAATCATTTTTGATATGTTATTTAGGTGCGTTCGCGTATCCGCACAAGGGAACACATATGGGTCACAGACAAGTGACCGGCTTGGCATACGATGTACACAATGTATGCTTGAACTTGCGTGGACACCTTAATTAATCACTCTTGAACTGAAAAATCTATTTTGGATTGGCTATAGATAAACATGTTTTTCAATTATTTATGATATTTTATTTAGGCATGAGAAAAAAAAAAGAAAAAGAGTAAAGTTTTGATTTAAAGGAAGCGAAATTCAATAAGTTGGATTCACTCCTTAAAATTCTAAAGATTTACTTCTGTTGCATACAAAGGAGAAATAGACGAATAATGATGCATCTTACAAGGCAGAATAATGATTTACTTCTGTTGATTAATTAGTACTGCGGTCTGACAATTCTGATCACTTCATGCATTTTATAGGTCACAGCTCAAGAAATGATCCCATACCAATTTCAGAGTCTCCTCAAGGATTGCAATACTAACTTCCATTTCAACCATGTCCATCCTAGTCATTAGGGAAGCGTTAATTTCTTTAACTTCCAGCGTTACTTCATTGCTAACTTCACCATCAGAAGCCCAGAAATCGAATCGGTCTGCATTTCTAAGCCTGAGCTTCAACTGGGAAGTCTTGAAAGTCTGCACATTTGTGTGCCAAACACCTATGACCGTATATCTACCATCTTCAGAGAACTTCTTTCCCATAGCCCATCTCACACCACCTTTTGCATTAGAATCCAATATTGCACAATCAACCAATTGCCTTAAGCTAGTTAATTTCTCAGCATCTCCCTTCATTGACGTCAACCCCCTCTTGGTGGATAACATCAGCCTCAGGTCCAAATCTTTATCAAGGCAAGATACATCCACTACTAGGCACCTCTTCTGGTTTATCTCAATTTTGTGCATTTTAAGTTGTCCGGATATAACTCGGCATTTGATTGAAATAGATGTATCAGGGTTGCACTTGTCAAATACCTTTACATGATAATACTCCTTCGCTTGGTGGGATTCAACTCTGACTTTTGGAACAACTCTTGCAAGAATGGATTCCATGTACGAGTCAGGAAGGTTTGTGCAGAATGATCTTCCGACATGATCGAAGCAAGATTCTGCATCCGCTCTGGTGGTTACAGCTCCAGAAAAGTTCTTGCCATGAAAGAGTATTTTTCCAATTCTAATTACAAAAGAAAGCTTCAGTTCTTCTCCGACCTCTCCTGAACGTATTTCTTCTCTGACATTTCCGAAAGACTCGAGTAACTCATCCCGTATGTTCTCAGCTATGGATACCCATGGAGTTGTTTGCGCCTGCAGAGATACACTGGGGTCAGAAGTCAAAACAAATGCATCTCCCCATCGTTTCCACTCAAACGACTCGGAACGACGGAAAGGCTGCATACGAACTGAATCTGGAGGGAGCTGATCACCATCAGATGTTGAACCACCTTGTATAAACCATTTAGAAATGGCACCTTTTGCATACATCATCATCCCAACCTTTCGAGCGTTATAAACTCTGGTGCTTGATTCAGAAACAGTCGAACACCCCAAATTAGATCTTTTGTGGAATTTAGGAACAGGAAAAGAAGGTGTAGGAACAAGATCATTATCACCATCCTTGGATTGCCTCTTATGTGGTGGTATGTATGCCATCGGAACACAGAGTGATTGAGAAACAAAGAGTGGAGAACCAATATTTAAAATGAACTTTTTCAGATTCTGACCAATCTCTTTAACTTCTCTTACTGCATGCCTCTGTTCTGTCATTTAATTCTTTCCCGCATGCTGTCAGTACAACTTCCAATGCTAATGGTGTAAATTCAGTTCTGGAGAGATTGCAGCATTTCCCAATAAAAATCTCACCATTCCATTAACTCTAGTAACTACCCACTAATCTAACATTAACGATAAAAAAAGAAAAGAGTAATAATCCGGGTTTGGACCGGTCTTCTCTACCCGTTTTGTATGCGGAACCTCATATAGTGAAAAAGTTATGGATTATTTGCAAGGACTGTAAGTATTATCTTGATTGTTGTGTGGGTTGCAATATGGGATTGTGGCCTCTTATCCAGGACCTTAAACATGAAAAAGGACTAGATTTGGTAGAATATCCAAGGACATCGAATGAAGCTGCGCATTACTTGGCAAAAATGGCAAAAGCAAAGCATGATAGGAACAAGTTAAAAGGGATTGCTCGTGATGATGAGGATGAGGATCTTGGTGAGCTTGAACCAGATAAATTTCCACCAAAGCTAAAAGATATTCTCTGGAAAGATTTTATTGGTGGTATGTCATGCTACAGAGAGTCGGACACTCGATTTTGATTAGTCCCTGTGTTTTATGTTTGAAACATTTATTGATTGTGTGGTTATTGTTTACATGTTAAAAAGAATGAAAAAAGGATCACCCTGTGAGTAGTTTAACTGTTGATAATGAGGTGGTGATTTTTCAATCATTATCCAAATGGTTCCATATATTGGCTTTTTCACTGTCGTACGAACAATGGCGTCAAACCAAGGTTGGAGTATATGGCAGAGATAGAGCTCTGATGATGATGATGATTTTAGTTACTGGTTAATGGCATTTGATTTTGGAAGTGAGAAGTTTAGGACGATCCCAGCCACCGAATCCACAGAAGTGTCCCCTGATGGTAAAAGAGCATGGGTTTGAGTTCCATAGATTGTCAGACTTAGATGGGTGTCTAGCCGTATTCGAGATAAACAATTACTCAAGATGTGGATACTTCATGATAAATAGAATTACACTTCCACTAGTAGTTGTAGGGAAACGGATTGGACTCAAATGACTATCACATTTCCATCTAATAGGCCAGAAGATTGGTGGTATGTTTATTTTCATTCTGTTGGTGGAATAGACCAGATATTTGCTTGTCGTAGTGCAAGTTGTGCAAGGCTCGGACAGGTCGGCGTAAAACCTATGTTCGCCTCTTAGGTGATTTTCTCTAGACGACCCGGTACTTGCTACCGGAAAAGACTTTGGATTTGGATTTGGTGGAATAGACAGGATAATGATAGAAACTTATAGACATCCTAACTTATATTGTGGGTATGGGTTTATGAGGAATGTACTGTAGGTACGGAAAACCTACTCGCCTTGTGGTCGAACGATGATTAATGAAGTCACGAAGTAAATCTCGAGATAAGATCCTATTTACTATTTTCGAGGGAAAATGTCAGACGAGTCAAATCACATGTCAGACATACTTTAACGAATATCGGATCTGCGAAGTTGGATCTGAAATCAGCGAAGATGTCAATCAGCAAGATACTGATTACTTGGACAAGAAGACATATCGCGAAGAAAAGGAGGGTCACGAAGTGTGGATTATTGCGCAAGAAATAAGACAGCTGGCCTGACAACTGCCGAATTAATAGGCGAAAGTGATGGAATAACTTTATTAAAAATGGCTTGGGGAGGTAAAAAGGACAGTTACGTGAAATGTGTGATATTCAGCGAGATAAAATATGTAACATTCTAAAAAAAAATAAAAAAATTCCCAAGTGCTTTACCCGCGATCCTAATGTGTTCGGGTGTAGAATCCTAGTATCGGATACTCATAATAGTGGAGTACCTTTATCAATTTTCTTGAAGCTTGGAGCATAACTTTGGGTGCTTCTAATACATCTGTCAGCTCAAATTCTAAACAAGGATGCCTTAATATCTCTTCATGCAGTTTAGACACGTGTCAAAAATTGCCTTGATAATTCTCCATGCATTTAGACACATGTTAAGGGAGTTCCATAATAAGAATACAATTTTATTTTCATTCACTGTATTCGTCCCTTCTCTCTAAATTAAAATTTCTTATGTTCCCTTAACTCCAAAACCCCATTGAATCAGTGAGTGAAGGAAGGAAAATCATTAATCAATTGTCAATTGTCGTTTTAGATCCCTGAAGTGAATTTATATTGAGGTATTGTAATTTCCTTTTTTTTTTTTACCAAAATAGTTCCACAGTATCTTAATTAAAGTTATGTTGAATGAATTGAAGTTTCAAGAACAAGGCTGCAAATGGGTACTCTCCAAATGGAATGACCGATTAAGGTAGGGGATTTTTCTTTCCTTTCGTTTTTGAACTATGGTTTCCAATGGGTATCGCTGGTATGTGTTTGATTTTATCTCCGTCCGATATTTCGTGATTGCTACAAATCAAAGAACGGTGATTGTAATTTCATTTGGTTTGGTGTTTAACAATAAATTTGTTGAATTTATTAACTTGAAACCTCCCTAAAAATTTCAGTTGTTTTGTCGTAGTTTCCGAGAGTAAACTTGAATTTCTTCTTCCAAATCTTATTAATCTCTTATACGACTTGGTTTAAAATTCTGATCATTTACAATATGGGTTTGTTCTTTGATTTTATTAAAACATCTCATTTTTGGGTCTATGAATACTTCTCTTGAATGTCCTTAACATGCAAGAAACTTGATCGAATCTTACATTTTCTTCCTGTTTATTCTTTGCATTTTGAATCACACATGACTTCCTAGTTTCCGTAAACGATTTATGAGGAACAAAAATGATTTGCAGCCATTAACTACTATTTTTCATCATGAATTCAAGCATCGAATCGAGTTTCTAAAACAGCCCTACACCCGCTTGTGAAAATGACCAAATGAGCTTTCTATTTGAAACTCCAACATTTTCATGAAATTTGGTATTGACATCTCCTTCCCTCCCTGTAACCCAAAGACTCAAGCTGGTTGATTTGTTTTACGTCATCACTTTGAGTATTTACAATTCATTTTTGCGTCACTTGATTTAATGAAGTGCTACCTTAGAACCCATTGTTTTATAGATTTTTGTTTATGGTATAAGAAGTGCATATTCCTCCACTGCACTAGTATTTGTCCTCTTATGAAGATGTTAGCATAAGAATATCTTAGGTTTAGTTTTACCTACTCTTTGTTGTGTTTTTCATACTAATCTTAATTATTTTCATTGAACAATTAAAAGGGTCTAGCCAGACTCCCTTGTGCTGTAGCGATATTTTTGTGTTGGCTATTTGGAATTTTTGATACAGATGTTAGCAAAATGGCAAATGGTCCTTGATTTACTTATACCAACTTCAGTGTCTCTCTCTCTCTCTCTCTCTCTCAATTAGGACACATGGATTCACTTGATTTCTCTCTGTTTAAATTGAACACGGATTCTCTGGCTCTCTCTCTCTTTCGGCAATTAGGACAAATGGATTCACTTGATTTTACGAGCTTCCAATGTTATATTTGTGTATGTTTTGGTTGAACATGAGATTTTCACAACTCCTTTGTGGCGTTTCCTTGATACCGACTGATTTGATTTGGAAACTAGTGGACTCTACTATAGGACCGTCGGGCCTTAATTGGCACCCCATCTACGGATGGCAACCTGGAAGACCGTTTGTGTGATAACGGTGGGCCGGTGGCTGGTATCCGACTACCCTGACGTTGGCGCTGGCCTTGTAAATAGTAGAGTAATTTTATTTGAATTTAAATGAATGGCAGCTTACAAATGTTTGTGAACAAATTCTTTACATTTACTTATGAATTTCAGATACTAGTTTTATGCTCTATCGATGCTCTAAGATTTTGGCATTTTATTTTTATATCTTTTGGCACTCGATTATCGTTATATCTCCTACTGGGCATTCACTCACCCTGTTTTGTTTTTTTTTCCCCCAAACAGATTTTGCAGAGAGGTTAAGGAGGTAAGCTTAGGAAGAGCTTATGGCTAGGAGCTTAAGAAAAACTTGGTAACTTTGCTTGTCGAATATGTATATCACGGGGTTATCTAGGTGGTTTAATTGTCTGGCTTGACCAATGCTTTTGATTATATTTTTCTGTGTACAATACCGTCATCAAACTCATTCTGGGGTTTTCGGATGTGTAGATTGTTTAAGAAATTCCTTCACTGTCATCTTAAATGCAGTACAAGAACATGTACATTTTCGTCTATTTTATGAACTAACCATCTTATGTACATCTATTAATATTCTTAGATTAAATTTTCATATGTTTTAGTTCTCAACTTAATACAAAAGCACTATAGATGTTGATCAATTTTAAAATGTGCTGGTGATGTCTTGGCTTTTGACAAGTGCTTGAAAATTTTATTTTGGTCTTCTCACTAGTTGGTGAGATTCATTTTATTAACTCTTGCTATCTTTAGTTCATTCTGACTATATGAACTTTTGCCATTATAGACTAAATGGTTTCGTCAACAATTTAGTGTACGTTTTGAGACCTTGTCCCTTTTTAGTTACTTCTTTGTAAAGTGTTGTTTCAACAAAAAGTACATTAACCTCTTTAATTCATTTAGTCAGAGCCACGGCAAGAGATTTTCACGCTCATTTTCATTCTTTTTTGTTTTTATTTTTCTTGTTGGCTTTGGCACTCTTCATTACTGGATTTGGAAATGAACGTATATTTTTGTTTAGTTTTCGAGTGACATACCGTGAGTTTGGCCTTGCTGACGGGTTGAAATCCAACCCGTTAGAGGTTAAATTTGCTGTCTGTCACAAAATAAGTTGTACTCCATTATCTATTTTTCCCTATAAATAGAGAGCTTGGTCCATTATAGAAGAGGTTGGAATTTTATGAGTGGAGAGATTGTATTGTAAGGAAGCAAATTATGGTTCTTGTGAGTCTCAACGCTTCTAATATTAGAGCGTTTGTATTCATTATCCAAATCTTATTAATAGATCATTTTTTCTATTTCGTCATTGAGTTGTCTTAGTTTCATGAAGTTTCTATTTGGGTGTACTACTGGATTTCCAGTAGTTACATTTTGGCTTCCAGAAACAAGGATTTCATGTTGAGGGTTTACTCTCACTTGAGATAAAGTGAAGAAATTGAAATTATTCTCAAGTTTTCCCATTAAAAAATCACTTAGCGAGTCATTCTTTTGATAAAATTTTAAGTTGGTAATTTTGAGATTGTGGTTGTATTAAGGTTGTAGAAAGAGGAGTAGATCTGAAAGTTATTTTCATAAATCTCTTATTTGAGATATTCATCCTTTGGCCGAACAATTTAGATCCAGTTAATAAAAGGTTGCTAGAAAATCGATGAGTGAAAGTTAATTCGGCAGAAGTTGGTTGATGACAAGAGTTCCAGATCCAGCACATCACATAATAGCATCAAGAAGAAGCACACGTTTAGCGGGAAAGAGAGGAGGAAGAATTGAGGTAGGAGAAACATCAACTATGGGAGAAAGATGTGGTAGAAATCTACATCAAGATGGCAACCTTAACGAGAACCATTATCGGGAAGGATCGATGCATACTACTGATACTGAAACGGTGATGGAGGAAGAACCAATAGAAGGAAATAGAGAAGAGGAGTTAACGAAGAAAACATGACGTTGAAGAAGTCAAGGAAAGTACTTCGCCTAGAAATAGAAAGGTAAAGAGAACTGGCGGGGCAAAGAACCAGACTCGAGAGACAAAATGACGCCTTGATACAGCAGAATCGTCAGCTTAATGCAGAAAGAGCAATTCAAAACCCGCGAGGTGGATAACCAGATGCGAGAGAAGAATCCCCAGCAAGAGGAACTTACGTCAGAGAGAAGAAATGCTCGAAAATAACGAAGGAGGAGAAAGGATACATGGGGAAAGAAGAGAGCGAAGAGGAAGATGCCAAAGAGAAAGCAGTGAAGAGAGGGAGCTAAGGAGAGCACTGGAGGAGACTAGGTGGGAAGATCAAAGACGCGATTTGAAAAAAGAGAGGGAGCTAAGGAGAGCACTGGAGGAGACTAGGTGGGAAGATCAAAGACGCGATTTGAAAAAAATAGGATACAACTGGAATAAAGAGTTCGCGAAGAAGAAAGGATACGCAAGGAAGAGATACTGTGCGAAGAAGAAAGAAGATATGAAGATGAAAGGGAACGTGAAGAAGAAATCAGATTCGAAGAATAAATTAGACGCGAAGAAGAAAGAAGGCACGAGAATGATGGAAGAGATAGGAGAAGGTGAAGGAATAGACGAGATGAAGGCAGAGACGAAATTATCCAAGCTGTCCTGAATGAGTTGCGAGATATGAGATCGATGATTAATGATTCCCAAAGAGGAGGGTGAGTGCAACTGGCAGAGGTAATAGAAGAGGAAGACAAATCCCCATTTTCACGCGAAATATTAGAGGCGAGAATGATGGAAGAGATAAGAGAAGGAGAAGGAATAGACGAGATGAAGGCAGAGACGAAATTATCCAAGCTATCCTGAATGAGTTGCGAGATATGAGATCGATGATTAATGATTCCCGAAGAGGAGGGTGAGTAATAGAAAGGAAGACAAATCCCCAGGTAATATTAGAGGCGAGAATTCCTGCGAGATGTTCATTACCAGCCTTTGGAAGCATATTCGATGGAACTGGAAGTGCAGTGCAACACCTAAAGGAATATACCCTTTGTTTGATGCAGTGGGCACAATACGAAGCCGTGTTGTGTAAATACTTCCCAGCTAGTTTAATTGGAGAAGCATTGAAGTGGTTTGATGGGATGACTGAAGGATCAATTTCGTCATTCCGAGACTTGAAGAGAATATTTTTAACAACCTACATAAGCAACAACATGCTGAGGCCAGGAATAGAAACTCTATTCAATCTAAGGAGAAGACTTGGAGAAATTCTGCAAGGTCTAGTGAAGAGGTGAAGGACTGTATATAGTGAACTCGCATGAAGAGTTGATGAGAAGAACTTCATCCTAGACTTTGTGAATGCCCTAATTCCAACTGATCAATTGTACACTCAGATATTCATAATTCGTGATTCGTGATTCGTTAACGATGAATGAGCTCAAGGATTACCAAGAGCAATATGTTGCACTAGAGGAGAAGCAGAGACAAGTTGGCGAATCTTCACTGATCCAACCGAAGTAAGGGAGTTCGCGTCTTCTACCAAGAATGGTGAATATTGTAGAAAGTGACTCACAATATGAAAAGGGTGAGCTATCAAATGCAGTTTCTGCAAAATTAGTAGCTTTATCAAGTGGAGATCCAGAGTGGATCGATCAGCATCCCAGATATAACGAACCAAGGCAAAGGAATTATGAGCCACGAGGTGACAATTCGGGAAATCATCGAAGGAATAATCAAGGTCAACGATATGGAGAAAGAATACCTCAATTCGAAGATGTAATCCTTCCAGAACTTAATACGATGGTGGAAAGAGTGTGGGAAGCAATTATATTAACTGAAGAGATTCCTCCCCCGCAAAATCTAGGGAGAGAACCATTACCAGGAGGTGCAAGGATTAATGACTTTTGCAAATATCATCATTTCCATGGGCATCACACAAGTGATTGTAGGAATGTCCGACGGATTATACTTAGTATAATCGAGAAGAGAAAGATCAAGAATTTTCTAGCGAATCCAGCGCCATTGCCACCACCCCCACATCATGAAAATAACTAGAATCAAGTATACCGAATTTAGATTGATAGAAGAGCACAAAGGCCGAATTGTAATTCTATAATTCATTCGGCGAAGAACATACAAAATTTCCATGATAATGTGTTGAAAAGAGTACATAAGAGAGACTTTGAAGGGAACGAGATATTCAGCATTACGAAGAAAGATCCACTGGAAGAATGGCAGAAAAGAGCCATTTATTTCTCAGCAATGGATGCACCGGAGGGAGGATATTCGCACACAGATCCATTGGTGATAACGCTAAATTTTGGCGAGCATTCACAGTGGGAGGATGATCTTACGATGAAGTAGAGGATATGGGCGATAGATAGAATCTTGGTAGATACCGGAAGTTTAGTTGATATCATTTTCTATCATACGTTTAAAACCATGGGCTATAGGGACTCAGATCTTGTACCATCGACTTACAACATATTCGGTTTAACGGAGTTGCATCAAAACCAAAAGGAGAGTTGATTGTGAATATTTTCATAGAAGAATTGGAAACCGAAGTCACCAGTTGTATGGTAGACGTGGAGTCTCCCTATAATGACCTTATAGGTCGACCATGGATACATGAAATAAAAGGGATAACATCAACCTACCATTAAGCCATTCGATTTTCAATGACAAGTGAAATTGGTGAGATAAAATGAGATCAAAGGGACGCGAGGGATTGTAATGAAAAATATGTCCATAACTATGAAGAAAGATTAAAAAGAAAGAAGGAGCAGAGAAAGAAGGTGCTGGAGGCAAATAAAGAACAAGAGTTTATGGTATATAAAATTAAGGAAAAAGAAGGATGGGTCATACCAAGTGAGATTCCAGAAAAAGAAGGCGAACCTTTATAGAAATTAAAGGAACCATCCCCTCTTGGAGAACCAATCATGAACTTCGCTGCAGTAGAACCCACGAAGGAGATAAATTTGGGTGACGAGGAAGAGTTGAAGATGATAAAGATTGGGACGAAGATGGGGATGGATGAAGAAGAGAGATTGATAAAGCTGTTGAAAGAATATTTTGATGTCTTCGCATGGAACATGAAAGAGATGCCAGGAATTGATCCACAGATTGCATGCCACAAGTTGGATCTTAATCCAAAGATCAAGCCAATAAGACAACGAATACGAAAGATATCAACTACTTACCACGAGCAAATAGAGCAAGAGCTTCAAAAGATGATGGATTCTGGGATTATAAAACCAGCGAAGTATCCAACATGGATTGCTAACATGGTAATAGTACCAAAGAAGAATAAGGGGATAAAAATATGTATATACTTCAGTGACTTGAACACCGCATGCCCAAAGGATAGCTTCCCACTACCAAACATACCACAAATGGTAGAGTCTGCATCGGGATACAAGCGGCTTTCATTAATGGATGGATATTTAGGCTATAATCAGATCCCACTCTCCGAAGAAGATCAAGAACACACAACTTTCTTTGCTCCACGAGGGTTATATTGTTATACAAGAATGCCTTTTGGATTAAAGAATGCGGGATCCACGTACCAGCGAATGGTAGAAAAGATCTTCGCCAAATTGGTACACACCAAGTTGGAGGTTTATGTTAACGATATGTTGGTAAAAAACCAAAAAATCGGGGGACCATGTGGAAGACTTAAAAGAAATATTTGAACAAATTAGAATGTACAATGAAAATAAATCCCGCGAAATGCATATTTGGAGTAGAGTCCCATCGTATCGTAGAAAGGAATATGGATCCAGTAAAGGTCACCAGATATGCCCTCACCAGCAATAGTAAAAGATGTGCAAAAATTGAATGGGCAACTGGCATCATTGGGGAGATTTATCTCTCGATCTTAAGATAATTGCAAGCATTTCTTTGATATTTTTAAGAAAGGAGCCAAATTCACGTGGACTCAAGAATGTGAGAAAGCATTTCAAAGCATAAAAGAGTATCTTGTCAACCTATCAGTACTTCAGAAACCAGAGCATGGCGAAGAGTTGTTGATTTGTCTCGCGAGTACATCAAATGCAATAAGTGCGGTGTTACTTCGCACAGACGAAGGAGTGGAAAAGACGGTATTCTATGTCAACAAAAATTTAAATACAGCTGAAAGGAATTATCCAAAAATCGAGAAGTTGATACTGGCCTTGGTATATGCATCAGAGAAGTTGCGAACTTATTTCCAGACTCATAAGATTAAAGTATTGACAAGGATTCCGATAGAATCATCATTGAAGAATACGAAGAGAGTGGGACGAGTTGAAAGGTGGAATAATAGAATCGATTATTATCGATTGAAGTACGAAGTTCAGACTTCCAGGAAGTCATGCATAATAGCATAATTCCTAGCAGAATTTCCATCGGAAGAGAACGAAGGAATATAAGAAATGATGGATATAGATGAAGAACGTCCGGATCCTACAGACTTACTCCAAGAAAATAACCCTAGGAGATGGGAGATATTTTTGGATGGGTCTTCTAACAACGCAGGAGGAGGAATGGGAATTGTATTCACTTCGCCTGAAGGAGCAAGAATAGTTTTCTGCTTTCGATTGGAGTATAAAGAAACTAATAATGAACCGGAATATGAGGCAGTGATACAAGCATTAAGAATAGCCATCGAGATGAAACTTGACGAAGTAAGGATAACTAGTGATTTACAATTGGTGGTCAGACAGATTGAAGGCAGATACCAGGTGAATGATGTCGTAATGAGCAGATACTTACAACTAGTGAGAGAATATTACGCGAAGATACCAAACATAATCTGGAGGAATATAAGCAGAGATAATAATAGGCATGTTGACGCTTTATCTTTCATAGCTTCAATGATTCAAGGCCCTGCAGAGAAGCACATTCGTATTGAACGATTGATGCAACCATCAATGAGTAATGAACTAGAGGGTGAGAAAACTATGATGAAAGAAAATATGGAAGCATCTACATAATTGGGAGAAGATAATTGGCGAACTCCCATTCATATATATTTGGAAAGAGGAGATAATTTACCTCGTGACAGATTTGAATCACATAATATCAAGGGTACACTACACCAAATTTAACGTTTAGCAATAGCTTAAATCTGTTACTGACTGGGCTTGCAACATATTTTTGCCGTTGCTAAACACCATGTTGCAGTTTTTCGCAACAGCTTTAGCCCTGTCGCTAATTTTGGTCAGCAACGGCAGTCACAACACAAACAAGCTGTTGCGAAACAAAAATTTAGAAACAGAAATAATTTGTTGCTACTCTGTTGCTAATTTTTGACTTATTCTGGGATATTTTTTATTAGAACGGGATATAGTTGTTCTGGTTCAGATTTAACAACATATTTCAGCCGTTGCTAAATTTTAACAACAAGTAAAAAAAATGTCAAGTGTTTGTTGACCTAGTCAAAATCAATTTCCCCCAAATTTATCCTACAATACCCCAGTTTCCTTCCTGATTCATCTTGTATCCAGTAATTCAATCTGATAGTACTCATACTCTACATTCCCACACATCTAAAAATTTAAACAAGAAAAGATGCAGCACTAAGAAATGGAACCAAAGACATGTTACATCAACATGTTCTGAAATTCTCAGCATTTACATGTTCCATGTTACAGGTTTAAACATCAAAGACATTATGTACAGAATAGGAACCAAAGTCAATAAAGCAGGGATGTGTGTAAGTTGCATTAAGAAATCAGGTGTAAAATGTACTAAAACAGCGCACAACTGAAAGAATTCAGAGATATAATAATTTATGTAAATGTGTTCTTATATATGTTGTTGTCTCTTTCATTGTGCTGGTGCAACTATGTTTGTTACATACAATACTTGGATAAATCAAAAGAATTGCTTACAATTTAGGATGGACTTCCTTTGTTGGAACAATATGAACTTGCAACAAGTGCTCAAATAGTAGGTAATTACACCTACATTCTGCGACAATCTTCGCCACCTACATTTGGCAACAATAACATTCAGTTACAACAACACAAACTTGAAGTTACATAAAAAAGCAAAACACACCAAGTACAGGTACAAACCTCAGTTGACTCAAACTCGAAAAACCCAAAATTATTTGCATATGAAAGTACATAGTGCAAGTGAAAGTATGAAAGAAAGAAAAGATTTTGAAACTAAACTAAGTAGTGAGAAAATTAAAGAATGCCAAGTGAATAACGTTCTATCTACTAATTTTATCAGAGTGCTTACCCACAGTTTGAACCAAACCAAATTATCATAGAGCTTCACTAGTAGAGTCCCTTGAAAAATTTCTGCGCCTCCCATGTTTTGGTGTCTTCTTAAACTAACAATGAAAAGATTTTAAGTAAAATCAGATATGCCCATTTCAGTTTTCTACTTCAACTTTTACTTATTATAGAGCCAGAATAATGAAAGATGATCAAACATCAAAAGATTTCACATAGATACAAGTTAAACAGAAATTAGGCTATCTTGATGTTGTTAAATTCCAATGCAGTAAAGACCTTAGGCAAACATAAATTGCATAGAATTTACTAATCTCTTGAAAGAAGACTTCACAATAATCAAATTTAGAAACCTATATAAAGTTGAAGATTGTTCTGCAGTGCCATTTTCCTTGGCATGCTTCAATGCGAGATTGAAGAAATATATAGATAGGACAGTGTTGATACAAAAAAATCTAAGAGTACCAGCAGTAATAAGATTATTTGAATCTATTTTCTTCTTATCTAATTCAATATCTACTTTTGCACTTAAGTATAGCTCTATCCTTTTCCCCAAAAACAATTCGACGTTCCATGATTGTTAGGTCCTTGTTCAACAATCCCGATAACTGCAATAAAAAAAAACAATGAATATAGCAATAATGGATTTAGGAATAGAGTTTCACAAACTCCCGTATACCATATTGACATAATACAAAACATTTGATCATATTGAATTTCATTAGAACTTAATATCTATATTGCAAACCAAAACATACCTAAATGGAAAGCTTCATGATTGCCAATAAACATTTGAGTTGAATGTGGTGATATAGAGATCCTGCGAACAGAAATGAAAATCAGCGAGTCTCTGGCCAATAGAAATTAGTACAGTAACTCAACATACGGTATACATTTTCCGAAAAAGTCAATATTGAAGCTCCGCAAAAGAACTTTTGGGTGTTTCTTGTGAATCACACATGACTTATAACCATGTAATATAGAAAAATGGGTAAGATACATAATCATACTCGTTGAATAACAAAGTTTATATGGATATTAGACCAAATTCGAAGCATTATGCTCACATCACCAAGCTAGGTTAAAACGCCACCATTGCAAAGCTAACCACGTGAGTAGGGAAAAACTCATATACCTCGTTAAGGGTATTAGGCTTGGGTACCTGTTGTATATGAATATTTTCAAAGATTTCGTTCCCCGTGATTCCTAACATTATCTTTCTGCAAACACCATCATGGATAAGAAGTTAATGCTTTTAACAGAGACTAGCCACCAAGTTATATATAATTCCTTTGGTATATCTGATTGTGTATATACCTGAAATCTGAACATTTCCCATAGCCAATCAAGAATGTTCAAGTTTCCTGCCTTTTATCTTTTCTGGTCAAACGAAGAAGGCCAAGTAGAGAGCATCCGCAGAAGCCTTAATCTTGTCAAATGGAGTGAGTATAAATTAAAAAATACGTAAGTAAATTGCTAATCAAATACCTAATGCTACTACGTACTCTATCCAGCTGTCACATCCCTTGGGGTTTAATATTTTCCCCTGACCCCCTAAAAAGACATTAGCACAACTGAAGCATACATCAACTACAATTAGTACCTCCCCAAGATGCATGATGGAAAGAGAGTGCCCAATGTTTTTCAAACATACTAAGGCTTGTACTACAAGTCACCACCACTAACTTCATTGTACTACAAGTTACCACCACCTATTCCTACACCTTCCACATCTACAAATCACCACTTCCTCCATCTCTAGAACCTACTTCTTACTACAAGTCATCACCAGTACCAACCCAGAAATACTACAGGTCACCACCACCATTTCCAGTACCATCCTCATACTACCACAAGTCACCACCACAACAATCTTGTAATTAGATCATATCCAGTACCCATTCTTTACTACTATAAATCCCAATACTACTTATTAAATGAAACATATCGAAACATCATAGTTATTCATACAATCTGACGAAACATTTCAAAGTAATGAATGATAAAGCCTTACCATCACCAGCTACATTGTTGGTGGCATTTGCTACTTGCTTGACAAGGTTGGCACCAATGTTCTTAACTCTGTCCTTAAACTCAATGCTTTCGGCAACGGTGATACCATCTTTAGTAACTTTAGGTGCACCAAAGATTTGTTCTCAACATTACGTCCCTTTATAATCCAAAAACTAAAAGTAAAAATTAGTAATCAACTATGTCATTTAAATTGCATAAGATAGTAAAGTAATCTAATATATTCTACATTAATTACTTAAGAAGCATGAAAGCATAACATACACTCACCTGAAGGTAGGAGAGTAGCTATACTTCCACAGAAATCTCAAAATCAAAAACTCTACAAAACGTCAAAATCAAATAGATTGCACTTAGTATTAATGCAATCACCAAAATGCTCAATACAGATTGACTCACTAATAATACTTTTGGTGTTTTATGAGTCCATTGAAATCTTAAAGAAAATAACAAATGATGGTATAACTACAATCAGGAGGAGCTAACTTAAGTGAAATAAATACTCACGTAAAGGGAGAAGGTTCGAAAATTGAAATACCTTTGGAAGTTCGTGCATCTGAAATTAAAATTAAAAAACAAGAACAATGGATAAGACTTCAAATTGTTCAAAATTTAAGCCACTGAACCTGAAAGTCCTCAATCAACTGCTACATCGAAAACAAATAAATTAAAACCTAACATCAAAATTAGATCTCTCCTTCTCTAAAAAGAAAACCCAAAATCCAGTGTCTGACCTAGAAATGAACCCAGCAATAAAATAAAATTTAGAAGAAAAATTAAGCACAACAACGAAATATCACCTGATTAAGAACGACTTTAAATTGGAAATGGTTTGGTACATGTTTTTTTAAATTTGAATCCTCTTGTAGATCAATCAAAGTAATCTCTTGCTCATCTCTATAATTGAAACCCTATCTATAGTTTCGACTAAAGAGATTTAACAAGAAATCGAGTTCCAAGAAGAAGAAGAAGGATCATGGGTTATGGATGTGGATTTGGATCGTAGAAGAAGAGAAATAGAGTAAATAGAAGAGAAGTTGTATGTGGCCGATAAAAAAAAGGGTAGGGTTTTCATCATCACCGTGAAACATGTATTAGGGTGGAATCATCTATCTTAACAGTAGTATAAGATATTAATGGAAGCAAAGATGTATCCTAAGATCCAGATGAAGGGGTGAAATGGAGAGGATATATGAGAGAGTAAATAAGAGAAATTTGTGGATGGAAATGAAGCAACACGATCTGAAATCGTTCTCTAAAGTCAAGAAGTCAACTGGTCGAAAGGGTGAAATAATAACACGATCTGAAATCGTTCCAACATATGGGTAGAAATAGGGTTAAAAGTGTTCCCTTCTACGCATGTGACTCACATGCTTACACTCTTGGTTGTTGCTAGTCGCAACAGAATATAGGTAGTTGCGATTTTCGAAACAGAATATAGATGTTGCTAAAATTTGGAAACTTAAATTAGCAACAGAAAAATCGCAACTGTGATAGAGATGTTGCGAATCTGAGTTTCTATATCCTGAATTTGGTGTAGTGGTAGAGCCACGAATTATGATATGCGAGAAGGAATATTGTACATAAGATCATTCTTGGGTCCATTGCTGCGATGTTTATCACAAAAGGAGGGGATAGAAATCATAAAGGAAATACATTATGGTGATGCGGGTAATCATAGCGGCATGAGATCTTTGGCTCCTAAAGCTAAGACGCAAGGGTATTTTTGGCCACACATGCATAACGATGCGGGGAATATTTCCACGAGATGTGAATCATGCCAAAGATTTTTAAAACAGATACACGCACCATCCACGAGTTTAAATTCTATATTAAGTGTATGGCCGTTTTCCATGTGGGGAATAGACATTGTGGGACCATTCATTATCGGAAGTAAGTAGAGAAGATATCTCATAGTGGCAATAGATTATTTCAAAAAGTGGGTAGAGGCTAAACCCTTGCAACACACACGAGATGGTGATGTGTATGATTTCATCCTTGAGCACATAATATGTAGATTTGGGATTCCGGGGAAGATCGTTTCTGATAATGGGAAGCAGTTCGAGGGAGAAAACGTGAGAATGATATTTAATGCATTTAAGATACAATCTGGAAAGTCAACTCCGTTGTATCCACAAAGTAATGGACAAGAAGAGGCGACGAACAAGACAATAGCAAGCACGTTGAAAAAGACACTAGAAGGACACTATAAAGGCTGGTGAGAGGAGATCCCGAACGTGTTATGGTCGTATAGGATGACAAGGTGAGATGCCACAGGGATCATCTGTTTAAAAGGTTTAAATTCAGACATGATAGGTGCAGTGCTTCCAACAGAGATCATCATTCCCACAACTAAACAAGAGGCATGGATAAAAGGTTTAAATTCAGACATGATTCTTGCGAAGTTAGATGATTTGGAGGATAACAGAGAGACAACACTATAGCATATGACGAATTATCATCGAAGGCTATCTCGTGAATATAATAAAAGGATGAATGAACGAAGATTTGTCCCAAGAGAAGTATTACGTGAAATACCACCATATCGGAAAGGATCCGGAGGAAATTTGGAACCTACCTGGGAATGCCCATGCATCGTGAAGAGAGTAGTGGGAAACGGAGCCTACAAACTTGCAGATTTCCAAGGCAAGAACACATATAGCGAAGGAAATATCATATATGGCGAAGTAGAAAGACAAGATCGGAGATTAGATCATCCGTGGAATCCGATCTATATCAAAAATTATTATCCTTAGCCATAAGATGTACTTGCAAAAGAAGAAATGTAATACAAAATAAAGAAGCAAGTTTGTACTCATCAAAAGAAGAAATATAATGAAATATCTTTTGAGGAAAATACAAAATAAAATTACGAGCAAAGAAAGATTCAAATGCGAAATAAAAAGAGAAACAAAGAAAAGAAATATAAATTTTGGCAAAATAAGACCTCACGAATAGGCAAGTAAGACCTCATTAGGAGGCTGCATAAGACCCACGAAATAAAGAATATATATGAAAAGAAAAAAATAGTTTCCACGGAAACTATAAAACCTCTACTTAGGGAGGCTGAGACCCTATGGCGTGCAACCTAGTAGCACAAAATATCAGAGGCAATAAATAGACCTCGTGCGCATTGTGGGATAATCTCAGAGAGATCAGCTAGGGGAAATAATAAGTCCGATCCGCCGAGGGCCCCTATTAGGGTAAACTTCGGTAAGGATGTAGGAACGAGACCAGTGGAGATAGTAGATGTGCTGGCAAGATTCCTCCACTCGGTCCCAAAGAAACCACACCTAGGGTGTGACTTCGTAACCGTAAGCCATATCGGCGAAGGGATAATAAGTCACGAAATAAATGATACCTAAGCCCGATAGAAAGAGGGTATTCAAGGGGAATATAAAGGGACGACATCCTCCCTTAGGGAGCTGAGTGACCAAAAAAAGACAACAATGTTACGGGACTATTATTCACGGGAATAAGTAGACCTGTGATATTGTTGCACAATAAGACCTCAATGAGTGAGTTAAGGAGAGGTTGATGGATCTTTAGTTCGTAAGAATAAAGAAAGCCTGAGACTTCGTCGTAAAAACCCTGTACAATGGGTTGAGGCGAAATAAGACCTTAACTAGGAGGAAAAATAAGAACTCTAGATAGCAAATATAACATAGGGAAGACAAGAGGCAAACGAGTAGAAGGACGGGGCTTGATTAAGACCCTCTCATGACACTGTAACACCCCAATGAACTAGTAAAAGACAATAAGACCTTAACTAGGAGGCACCCTAAGACCTCATAGAATAGTTCGTCGATAGGGAGAGAGACGTGGGGGAAAATAAAACTTGAGCAAAATAGAAAGGCAAAATACGAAGCAAAGAAATAGGCAAGCATATGACCCTGCTTGACCTCATGAATCATATGAAAGAGTATGCAAAGAAAATGAAATAGAAGAGGCACGAAGTAAATAAAAAAGTATATGGAAAAATGAAATCAAAAGGCATGAAAGCTGAGTATCATGAAAGTTCAAGAAATATTTATTAAATGCGAAATACTTACAATCGAAATATGATTTGAGTAAATGTTCACATTAATGTGATTATACTACTATGATATTAATGATGATACATGAACATGCTTGAAGGTAACGAAATGAATATCGTAGGTGAGATAAATATAGATGAGGAGACACAAAATGTAAAACTTGGAACTGTGAGGCAAAGAGAAAGAGCACACGAAGAACCGAGAACTCGAGAAGAAACATGAGTTTGCTTCGTAAATACGCAAAAGAATAAGAGGCAAGTATATAATTTTGGTTTAATTTTATTCTTTTGAGCACTTACTTCACATGATCAATATTGCAGAATCAAAATAAAAAAACAGATTATGTCATAGATTGTAGGTATGCTTCGGAAATTCATAAAGAATAAGAGGAAAGTATATATTGTTTTGATTCTGTTATTATTTGAGTATTTCCTTCACAAGTATATACTTGATATGAACTGCATAAGTTAATTTGTGAGTTAAAGGTAAAGGAAACATTTAAAATACACTTTATATTTTTTAGATTTACGAATTAGATATGCATTAACCATGTTAGTTGTAGTTAGTCGAACGAAATGAGAATCTAAGACAGGAAACAAACAAATATAATATATTGAAGTAAAAGGAGAAAGCAGAATTAAGTGTTATGCGCCCCAAGCTTGGGAGCGCCCAGTTCAAAGATTGTTGGAAAAACACAAGAGATTCTAAAGAGCCAACGAAATAAAGAAATCAAGCTCGAGGAGGAAGTTGTTGGATGGGAATGACTATGACAGCCTCTTCATCGATAGAACCAATTCCAGTTCCTTGAGCTCTTGCACCAGCACCACCATCATATGTTTCCTTCCCTTGATGAGGATTTCCGCCATCAGAACCCGCACGATGAGAAGCTTCGCCAGTTGGTTTTTTAACTTCAATCTCCTCGTAAACAAAATCTGTTCCAAAATATCTTTTACAAATCAGTATTTTCATCATCATCAATAACACTTTTAGCAAAGATGTTGGCTCATTCATTCTCTGCCATCGTATAAAAGACTTCAAGTTCCAAAGGCTCACGAGGGATTTCGCGAGAATCACAGAACTCGTTAAAGAGTTAAACTTTTTCCTCTTGATCTTTCTTGCGAGTGAGCTTCACAACCTTAGCAGCATCCTTCTCCAACATGATCAAAATCTTCGTTCAAGAAACTGATATATTCTTTAACACCGAAAACTTCCTTAGAGAGCTCATCTCTTTGGCGAAATAGATGAAGAGATTGATTCTTGTAGTGTTCCTCAGACTCTGCGAAGAAAGAAAGAGCAAGTGAGAAACATAATCACTAAAATAAAATGTAGTACAAAATTAGCCATGGCTCCTCGAACTACCTTCCTTCTGCGAAATAACAAGACCCAAGGTTTTTTGAACATCAATGTTAAGGTGATCAAGTCTTGAAACCTCCAGTCTGGTAGCCTCGAGTTGAAGACAGAGATCGTGTTGAGCATTATCCCAATCTTTATCATGACCGGGCTCAGGTTTGTTGTCACTAGGAGATCTTATGGTAAGTTTTCCACTTCTCAAGGGTTTAGTCAGGACTTTATTTGCGGGAGGAGTTGTGTCCTTATTTTTGCCTTGAAACTTTTCCAAGCGAGCTAAAAACAGAAGACATCTTTCCATATAACTCGTCATTCTCAGACTTTAAGTTAACAGTTTCATCCTTTAGCCTATTTTTCTCCGACTTTAGATCAGAAATTTCATTCTTAGCCCTACGAAGATCAGTTTCATATTTATCCTTTCTCTTGATTATTTGATTCTTATCTTCTTCCAAATGATTGATTTCTCTCATTGATGAAGAGAGAAGATTACACGAGGTAGTGAGAAGATTGCTAATTCACTGCAGCTTAACCTTCAAATCCTCATTTTCCTTGTGAAGATAAGAGTTTAATTCCTCATTGTAAGCGGTCTCAGTAGCTAAATGATCTGACAAAGAGTATGATGTTTCTATCTTTTCACTTAAAATTTGGTTCTCAATCATATAATAGTCAACTTGAGATATGAGATTCGAATGTTCGGCTTGAAGATTATCGGCTAACTCTTTGGCTTCGAGAAAGTCCAGGTAATATTTCGTGGAGCGGTCTTGACGAAAAATAGAATAAGAACAATAGTAAAGATGAAGCTAAGGCAAAACCAAAAGTAGAGTGAAGTCAAACTTACTACGAAGCTCAGATGCCTTCTTTTCCTGATTGGAAGAGTACTCCTTCTCTTTAGTGAGATCCTTCTGAAGTTCACGAATACGGATGTTAGCCTTCCCCAACTGTTCGTGTGATACCCTTGTTTCCACGAGATGAGCCATGTGACGATTAAACTCCTACGAAGGAAAGACGAGTCAGAACATAATTTAGAAAAACTGTTGAACAAGAATCTGCGATACTTACCAAGCCCATGTGTTGATGGTGGTTTTTAGTATAGGGTTAAAATCGTAAAACACTAAACCCTAGCAGATATTTAAAACAAGCATTTACTAGTCGCATTAAATAAAATCCTTTAATGTGTCTCTAAATAATTACCAGGGTATATTTTTCAAATTAGGGTTAGACAAACCAAACCTTAATTCTCACGTGGACAATGGAAAATCATGCCAGCCACACCTAGGCCAAGTTAGCCGCGCCATGCCAATCGTACCGTGCCATGGACTTAGCTATGCTAGCCACATCTCGTGTGCCAATGGCAAATCATGTCAGCCATACCCAACCGCGCCAAAGCATTCCAACCATGCTAACTGCACCCTTGTGCCAATGGCAAATCATGCCAGCGACACCTAGGCCAAGTTAGCCGCGCCATGCCAATCGCACCGTGCCATGGCCCTATCTATGCTAGCCACACCAGTGTGCCAATGGCAAGTCATTCCAGCCACACCTAGCCCAAGCTAGACGCGTCATGCCAATCGCACCATTCCATGGCCCTAGCTATGCTAGCCATGTCTCGTGTGCAAATGGAAAATCATGCCAACCACACCAAACCGCGCCAAAGCATGCCAACCATGCTAGCCGCACCCTTGTGCCAATGGAAAATCATGCCAGCCACGTCTATCCAAAGATAATTGCACCATGCCAATCGCGCTCTACCTTGGCCCTAGCTATGCTAACTGCGCCATCCTATTGGCCTTCTCCTAACGACCACTGAAGTGAAGGCATGCAACAATCAACGGTTGCCCTTCAATCCCAGGATCAAATCCTGGCCGTCTAAGGTATCCTCACGACCTTTGGCCCAAAGCCCTAACTTGGCCACGCACCTAGCCAAGGCTAGCCATGCCGGCCGCGCCATGGCTAACAAGTCTCTCCATGGCCCTTCATGCCGCGCCACCATGCTGGCCTTCTCCTCACGGCTACCAAAGTGAAGGCATGCAACAATCAACGGTTTCCCTTCAATCCCATGAGCAAATCCTAGCCTCCCAAAGTCACCTCATGACTTTGGCCCCGAAACCCTGGCTTGGTCACGCACCTAACCAAGCCAGTCGCGCCATGGCCCTCATGCCGCGCCACCCATCTGGCTTTTCCCCACGGCTACTAAAGAGAAGACATGCACCAATCAACGGTTGCCCTTCAATCCCAGGATCAAATCCTGGCCGCCAAAAGTCACCTCATGACTTTGGCCCAAAAACCCTAGCTTGGTCACACGCCTAACCAAAGATAGCTATTCCATGCGACCATGGAAGACCCTTGGCCCCATGTGCCAAACCACGCCAAGGCATGCCATGCCAACCTAGTTGCGCCAAGGCATGCCATGATAGCCTGGCCATGCCATCATCCCTCCTGAATTCTACCTGAGTTTTTCTCTCAGGATTTTTTCTCCTCCCAAACGAGTCCAAAACCTAAATATCCTCGCGTAGGAGATAGGAAATTCTTTTCCGGTTGATTTGAGGGGAGGACCGTCAAAATCCGAGTCCGTACTAGAATTATACATCGATTCTAGTGAAGGGCGCTAATTAGGGATTCTAAAACAAAGGCACGCATCAATGGCTACTCTTCAATCCCAGGAGCAAATCCTGGCCTCCTAAAGTCCCCTCACGACTTTGCTCCAAAAACCTTAGCTTGGGCACGCACCTAGCCCAAGCTAGTCATGCCATGCGACCATTGGAAACCCTTGGCCCCACGCGCCAAGCCAAACCGCACCTATCCTAGCTAGCTGCACCAAGCCAAGCGCCATTGCGTTGGCCCTAGCTATGCCATGCGACCATGGCAAACCCTTGGCCCCACGCGCCAAGCTAAACCGCACCTATCGAAGCTAACCGCACCAAGCCAAACACCCATGCCTTGGCCCTAGATATTCTAGTCACACTATGCCAAGCCAAGCGCCCCTTTCCTTGGCCCCAACCATGCCATACGCCCATGGAAGACCATTGTCCCTACGCACCGAGTATAAACAACACCTTGGTCACGCCTTCCCTACGCGGCCACCAAAACAAAAGGCATATGGCCATCAGTGGCCAACCTTCAAACCCAGGAGCGAATTCTGGTCGTCTAAAGTCACCTCATGACTTTTGGGTCCAAAATCTAAGTTTGGCCACGCAAAACCATGCCTTGACAATGGCATGCCAACCTGGTCGCGCCACCACGATGTCCCTCACTACCAAAACTAAGGCGCGCAACACACCTCTCAAGATACAAAATCTCGACCATCGAAGGTCACCAGGCTAGCAAGTTCCCCGAGCTCAACTTGCCAATCCACAACAACGTATTACATGTTCTCCAAGAACATTCGAGACATCAACACAAATTGGGGGATATTTTTTGGGTATTGGTTTGGTGGTCTACAGCGTGCGTCGTACACTACGCCCCTCATAAGGAAGTGTCATAAGAGTGAGGTGCCTTGTAAATACGGGAGTTATGTGGGAAAACGTTCATGGGACATAAAGTCGTGAGTTAACAACCTTATGGAACATCAATTCCATAATGTTAACAGTTTCATCAAAATTAATTTCATGCGTTAACCACTTTGTGGAATAATCAAGTCCATGCATACGGTTACCACCTCCTCCCATTTACTCCTCACTCCTTAATGAGACCAGGGTACGTTTCTATTACAACTTGTATAAATAGGTTTTACCTATTTCTATTTGAACAACAAGTTCATTTAGACAAAAACAATACTCAGAATACTTACTGGCTAGCTCTCCTCGTGAGCTCTCCTACTTTTCTGAAAAAAAGTGGTAAAAACCCAATTGCTCTTCCAGAATCAACTATTATGGTCTCACACTCTCCTTGCTTCCCTCAACAAAACCAACCCATTCTCATCCTCTTTGTGACCGAAGCAAGTCTGGAACAGCCATTTCTTGTTTTTGGCCGGACTTGTACAGATTGATCTCTCGAACTTAAAAGTACTCCCTTGTAGTACATTTGTTTAGGGTTTAAATAGATTCTCACCTTCACACCTGCAATTACCAAAATTAGCAGAAGTTATTTTCACCTATAAACAATTGGCGACCACAACGGGAGGATTGATCTATCGGTCAAAATACCAACTCCAACTCTTGGTTTCTTTTCCCAAACGTAAATCCCAATATGGTGGAACTCAGGTCCGGAGCGGATGTTGAGAATATCAGCACAGAACACGTCCCTGATGTTAATGTCTCCCCCAATAACGTCGTTACATCACCTACTGATTACGGCAACTCCGAAGGCGTCCTATCAAGCGTAACACCGCCAATTACCAGGGACAGAGCCACTGCTTCCTCTAATGTCTCTGTGTAACCCTCCAATAACGGCAACTAAAACACTTCTTTAGGCATTATGCCACCAGTCACTAGGGCCAGAGCCGCCGCTGCAACTCCTAACGTCTCATATGGCATGATACCTCCAACCACAACCAAGGTCCCAACTACCCCACCGACGGGACGAGAAACCGGAGGGACCAGGGAAGTCGTCCTTATGTCACCATCGCTGATTTGATGGAATGACAGAAAATGCTTGATAGAGCCCAGACAGATATGGTTTCCACACAGAAGGAAGTACTCGTCTTTCTTAAGACCCTGACAGATAGGCTACCACGTGAGTCGCGTCCTCCAGAGCCGTTTAGAAACATCTCCAACAGTCCCGACGCCAGCACCTCAACGGAACACGCCTCCGCAGACGAGGAAATTCGGGATAAAATCCCAGTGTAAAGAAATCAGCCGTCCAACTTCGTCACGCGGGAAGATTTGGAGCAACTTATCCGTAACCGAATCAAGAATGATGAACTGGACATGCATCAACACCAACCTCCTTACCCATCCGAATTGCAAAGGATTCCTCTTCCAAGGGGGTACTTATCTTCTCAATTTACCATGTACGATGGTAGCGGGAATGCACATGAGCACATCTCTCGTTTCTTGGAATACGTAGGTGATCATGAGTATAATCACGTTCTTCATCTAAGGGAGTTCTCAAAATCGCCTACCGGAAGGGCGTATACATGGTACAACAACATCCCGCCAAACAGTATCCCCAGCTGGAGCAGCATGGTTACAACATTTTACAGGAAGTACTTCTTCGTGTCTGAACAAGTCACTTTTCGGGCCTCAGAAGGATATATTAGTGGGACAACGAACACCCGAACGACTTTGTCAAAAGGTTCAGGGTTCAAGCACTCGACTGTCACGACCCAAACGTGACTGAACAACAACTGGTGAACACATGCATCAATGGTATGGTTCCTATTTATCGTGCCTTGCTAGAAAACTTGAGTTTCCAAACATTCTCTGAACTCCACGAAGACGCTAGACGATCCGCAACGACAGCACCGACATTACTGGAGAGAACTAGGTCAACCCGAGTTGAAAACGCCCGTGAAACTCGTGGGAATAAATGCCTAACTAGCAAGAATTTTAATGTTGGCTCCCCATCCGTGAACATAGTGAACGAAAAGGGAAAATTCAAAATGGAAGGCCCCAACATAGGTCACATCGTCACCAAAACGTGAAGCACCTACAACGGGAGGCCCCATCCACGGATGACTGCCACTAAAACCCCCATGCATCATCATGAAAATGAAGGGAATGCTCTTCAAATTTGCCTACTTCCAGACCATGGAGGAGGTGATCGACCTCCTGCAGGCCCGGGGTTCAAGATGATGTTATCGATCGCCACTTCCCGTCCACCCAAGTACAAAATGTTCGGGATGTAACAGGCCGAGATGGAAAACCCTAAATATTGCCATTACCACAGGTTTGTTCACCAATTTGGCATCATTCTTAGCCAAATATCCCAATAAAACCTTTTTATGATCAAAGGACAACTAATTATATGATACAGTGATTGCAACAAACTAAAGCATATTTTCAAAGAAAATATGGAAGAGGGAGAGCTCCATCTAGGAAACTAGGGAGTACATCGAGATCCACTCCCAATAAGAAATTTCAGGTCCTTTGGGGACTCCGTGCACGAGACTGTAAAATCCATGATGCATCATGTATGCAAAATTCTTTATCTTTCCAAGGTGCAGAGCCAAGATATTTTTGCGGCTCTCAATCGCGTCGTATCCGGCAAACAACTTTTTTTCTCCCCCGAAACCACGCCAGGGACCCAAGCTTTCCAAACAAGCGAAGAAAAAGGGGGGAACTGGCGACTGCTGACCATGTGTCATTTAAGAGGTATCGAACTTGATGACATGCTCATCAACATGGACTCTGACCTCAACATCATTACTTTCAAGACGCTAAAAGAATCGGGATTTACAAAACAAGACGCTACCCATTCCCCATCTGTGATTAAGAAACCGAGAGGAGAAGCTTTGAATGCGCATGGCTACATTAACCTCGAGATCAAGGTGGGAGACGCTGTAATGCATAGAAAATTCCACATTATCAGAGAACTTGGTCATGACATAATATTGGGGTGTTTGTGGGTACTCAAAAACAAGGAGAAACTCGATGTGCATCCTCTACCGACGTACATGCCTGAAGGAGTCTCCAACGGATCATCCCACCTGCCATCACATCAACGAACTACCAAAGGGATCCAGACATCCGAAGGAGACCTGATGACGCTAGATCATGGATTTCAAACACAAGTAAGTCTGACCGAGCAACCCCCTCTACACTCAGTCATTACTCCCCCCATCCCGTCATGGGGACTTGACGCGACTATCAACATGAAATCTATCAAGAAATGTGAATGGGGTGCTGGGCCATTTGAGCACTTTGAAAAGAGCCTAGAAACTTCCATTGAGACCAACGAAGCCAAGACTCAAGCGGTTTCACGACGTCTGAACCCGTTCTCAATCGGGGATGTAGTGGTCAAGGCAAACTCATTCCAGGTTGGGAAGATGACGGTAAAAATGGCTATTCAGATCGATTCACCTAATGGGAGAGAAGACGAGCCGTATCTGGTGGCAGACATCCTTTTAGGGGGATATTGCAAGCTCATCAACGCAGACGCACCCGAAGACGTGATAATTCACTCGCGATGGCTCAGGGCCTTCGCTCCTTAAAATGTTGTACTTCCCAGTCACGCTCCCTTTAGCATTTCCTTCAATAATTTATCTTGATATTTGTATTTCCCCAAGATGAATACACCATTTGTATTCTTCCTCAGAATTTCTTTCTCGTCAAAAAAAAAAAATAAAAATAAAAATCCCTTTCCGAATAAGTTCTCCAGATATCATAGAAATACATCAAACTAACCCATATAACCATTACCCATCATATTGCAACCAAAATACCTCATTCAATTATTCCAAAAAAAAAAATATAGACAAGCGGAGCGTTAACTGGTGAAGAAAAAAGTAAAGAAGAACCTACAAGGACATCAGGACGACTAAGCAACAGGAATAACAAAGGGGAGGAACTAGCCCTCGAAGGATGGAACACGGGTCCCCTTGGTCAAGGCCATCTTCAAGAACTTTCACAACAATCTCTCGGGAAACAAAGATCTCATTCAACGGAATTAGCAATAGCAACCTCAGCGTCCCATCCCAAAGTAAGCGCAGCAGTAACGGTGACCGCTTCGACGACCGGTCCGGCATACGCCACCATGACCCCTCCAGTATCACCAACGACACCTCCGGCACCAGCTTTAAGGGCTACTTCATTTCCGACAAATGCTTCTTTGAAAGTTTTCTCATTGACACCCCGAAGAAGATTTTTTGATTCATCTGCATCAAGACCAAGAACCATGGTCCTCTCCTCCAAAAGCTTCACACGCTCGATCTTCCTTTGCTTCAACCTAGGAGGAGTTCGACTCGCCCTACGACTGGGACGAGGAAAGGCTTTTCCGCGCCGGCACTTCTCAACACGCCAAGGTTCCTCCTTGCTTTCCCGTCCCTCCTCCATGCTCACCGAACCCTAGAAAGTCCGAACACGCGCCTGTACTTCATGGAGGTAGATAGAATGAAGGTCCTGGGTGACCTCACCAACTTCACATAGCAGGGATTCGATTCTAGCCAGTGCCTCCTCATAAGAAGAGGAACGAATTATGAAAACCGTCTCCAAAGAGTTGAAGACAGGACTGTAGTTGGAGGATCCCATCATAAACTACAAAGAACGGGGAGAATGATCAAACTCCATCCCATCTATGCACGTATAAAAAAAAATAGCATAAAAAAGGGAAAGAAGAAGGAAGCACGAGGCTATACCTGCAAAGAGGATGTACGAAGACAAACTACCCTAATGTAGATCTCAAGATCGTCTTTTATACATGACAAACTGACGCAACCTCAAAAGGGAAAGTTTTGTACTGGACGTGAGTTAAGGAATGATATCAGATCCCAATTAAACCCCATGCCTGCCTATGGGGAATAATTATGGTTGGCGAGAAATTGTGGAATAACGTGCTCGAGGCACACTGGAGTATGTTTTCCCTTCCCACCACCAACGCTAAATTTCGGGAACGAAGCCGGTGGCATCACAAAAACAGAGAAAGGATGAGGAATTTTCTGGTCTAATCAAATAAAGAAAGAGGCAACCAAGCCCTTGAAGTCACGCCAGACCAAGCCATCACCCCATTGCCACGGCCCCATCACACCTAGCCGCCTATGAATGCTCTACCATGCCATTTCCGTGATCAAATCCATGCCACCTGCTCCCCCCTCCAGGACCGTGCCCCCTTTGCCGCGGAAATGACTACCAACATGGAAAGCCGAAGTCCTCTCTACCACTTAAAAGGTTAGTCGGATTCTCCTAACCGTCTTTGCAATAATTTACGTTGTCTGTCACCATCATATGCTTACCCCGCAACAAGACACCTGTTCCGAGCTAAGCAGGGGACTTAATGTTGATGGTGGTTATTAGAATAGGGTTAAAATCGTAAAATACTAAACCCTAGAAGACATTTAAAACAAGCATTTACTAGGCGCATTAAATAAAAGCCTTTAATGTGTCTCTAAATAATCACCAAGGTATATTTTTTCAAATTAGGGTTAGACAAACCAAGCCCTAATTCTCACGTGTGCCAATGGAAAATCATGCCAGCCACACCTAGCCCAAGTTATCCGCGCCATGCCAATCGCACCATGCAATGGCCCTAGCTATGCTATCCACATCTCGTGTGTCAATGGAAAATCATGCCATCCACACCCAACCGCACCAAAGCATGCCATCCATGCTAACCGCACCCTTGTGCCAATGGCAAATAATGCCAGCCACACCTAGCCAAGTTAGCCGCGCCATGCCAATCGCACCGTGCCATGACCCTACCTATGCTATCCACATCTCGTGTGACAATGGCAAGTCATGCCATCCACACCCAACTGCGCCAAAGCATGCCAGCCATGCTATCCGCACCCTTGTGCCAATGGAAAATCATGCTAGCCACACCTAGCCTAAGTTAGCCGCGCCATGACAATCACACCGTGCCATGGCCCTAGCTATGCTATACACACCCGTGTGCTAATGGCAAGTCATTCCATCCACACCTAGCCCAGGCTAGCCGCGCCATGCCAATCGCACCATGCCATGGCCCTAGCTATGCTAGACACGTCTCGTGTGATAATGGAAAAATCATGCCAACCACACCCAACCGCGCCAAAGCATGCCAACCATGCTAGCCGCACCCTTGTGCCAATGGAAAATCATGTCAGCCACGTCAATCCCAATCTAGCCGCGCCATGCCAATCGCGCTCTGCCTTGGCCATAGCTATGCTAACCGCGCCATCCTGTTGGCCTTCTCCTCACACGACCACTAAAGTGAAGGCATGCAACAATCAATGGTTGCTCTTTAATCCCAGGAGCAAATCCTGGCCGTCTAAGGTCTCCTCACGACCTTTGGCCCAAAGCCCTAACTTGGCCATGCACCTAGCCAAGGCTATCCACACCGGCCGCGCCATGACAAACACGTCTCTCAATGGCCCCTCATGTCGTGCCACCATGCTGGCCTTCTCCTCCCGGCTACCAAAGTGAAGGCATGCAACAATCAACGGTTGCCCTTCAATCCCAGGAGCAAATCTTAGCCACCCAAAGTCACCTTATGACCTTGGCCCCAAAACCCTGACTTGGTCACGCACCTAACCAAGACAGTTGCGCCATGCCTCTCCATGGCCCTCATGCCGCGCCACCCTGGTGGCTTTTCCCCACGGCTACTAAAGAGAAGACATGCACCAATCAACGGTTTCCATTTAATCCCAGGAGCAAATCCTGGACGCCCAAAGTCACCTCATGACTTTGGCCCAAAAACCCTAGCTTGGTCACACGCATAACCAAATCTAGATATGCCATGCAACCATGGAAAACCTTTGGATCCATGTGCCAAACCACTCCAAGGCATGCCATGCCAACCTAGTTGCGCCAAGGCATGCCATGATAGCATGGCCATGCCGCCATCCCTCCTGAATTCTTCATCAGTCTCTCTCTCGGTCTGTTTTCTCCTCCCGAACGAGTTCAAAACCTAAATATCCTCGCGAATGGAGATAGGAAATTTTTTTCCGGTTGATTTGAGGCGCGGACCATCAAAATCCGAGTCCGTACTAGAATTCTACAGTGATTCTAGTAAAGGGCACTAATTAGGGTTTCTAAAACAAAGGCGCGCATCAATGGATACTCTTCAATCCCAGGAGAAAATCCAGGCCTCCTAAATTCCCCTCACGACTTTGGACCAAAAACCTTAGCTTGGGAACGCACCTAGCCCAAGCTAGTCATGCCATGCCACTATGGAAAACCCTTGCCCCCACGCGCCAAGCCAAACAACACCTTGCTAAGCTAGCCGCACCAAGCCAAGCGCCCTTGCCTTGGCCCTATATATGCCATCCGACCATGGCAAACCCTTGGACCCACGCGCCAAGCTAAACCGCACCTAGCCAAGCTAGCCGCACCAAGCCAAACACCAATGCCTTGTCCCTAGCTATGCTAGTCACACTATGCCAAGCCAAGCGCCCCTTACCTTGGCCCCTGCCATGCCATACGCCCATGGCAGACCATTGGCCCTATGCTCCGAGTCTAAACAACACCTTGGTCGCGCCTTCCCTACGCGGCCACCGAAACAAAAGGCATATGGCCATCAATGGCAAACCTTCAAACCTAGGAGCGAATCTTGGCCGTCTAAAGTCACCTCATGACTTTTGGGTCCAAAACCTAAGTTTGGCCACGCCAAACCATGCCATGCCAACGGCATGCCAATCTGGTCGCGCCACCATGATGTCCCTCACTACCAAAACTAAGGCGCGCAACGCACCTCTCAAGATACAAAATCTCGACCATCGAAGGTCAGCATGCTAGCAAGTTTCCCGAGATCAACTTGCCAAGCCACAACAACGTATTACATGTTCTCCAAGAACATTCGAGACATCAACACAAATTGGGGGATCTTTTTTGGGTATTGGTTTGGTGGTCTACAGTGTGCGGCGTACACTACGCCCCTCATAAGGAAGTGTCATAAGAGTGAGGCGCCTTGTAAATATAGGAGTTATGTGGAAAAACGTTCATGGGACATAAAGCCGTGAGTTAACAACCTTATGGACCATGAATTCCATAACGTTACGAGCTTCATGAAAAATCAATTTCATGCGTTAACAACTTTATGGAATAATCAAGTCCATGCATAAGTTTACCACCTCCTCCCATTTACTCCTCACTCCTTAATGAGACCAGGGTATGTTTCTACTACAACTTGTATAAATAGGTTTTACCTATTTCTATTTGAACAACAAGTTCATTCGAACAAAAACTATACTCAGAATACTTACTGGCTAGCTCTCCTCGTGAGCTCTCCTACTTTTCTGAAAACAAGTGGTAGAAACCCAATTGATCTTCCAGAATCAACTATTCTGGTCTCACACTCTCCTTGCTTCCCTCCCCAAAACCAACCCATTCTCCTCCTCTTTGTGACCAAAGAAAGTCTGGAACGACCATTTCTTGGTTTAGGCCGGACTTATACAGATTGATCTCTCGAACTTAAAAGTACTACATTGTAGTACATTTGAAAAGGGTTTAAACAGTTTCTCACCTTCACACCTGCAATTACCAAAATCAGCAGAAGCCATTTTCACCTATAAACACCATGATGGAAGCATGTTGTTTAAGGGTAAGATTCAACGAGGTATTCATGATGAAAGACTTATCCTGAGCCAAGAAGGTGTTAGAACTGCAAGAAACCAAAGACTCAGCAACATCAGATCTGAGAGAAGGATCTTTCCGAGTCGAAGTAAAAATATCCCTCAAGAAATCCATATCAGGGACATAAGATGGATCTTCCACTTCGTATACCTCTTCTTCTCTTTGTTCATCTCACTCTGATTCTTCGACATCTTATCTGGAAAATCCTCCGCATTGATTGTGGGAATTGAAATAAAAGAACTTGAACCCAATAGTGTTTGAAGGGGATCAAGTTTAAGAGGAACCTGGGAAGATTGATCCTTAGGAGGAGGATAAGATTAATTTGGAGGCGCCTTAAATCCAGGAATGCGAGTCAAGGCATCTAAATTCAAAACTTTGCGCTGACGCTTTTTAGGATCTATGGTAGGATAAATGGGAGTATCATCCTACGAAACACGAAGTTAAGATGGCGAAGTAAATAAAACACAAAGTACAAGATGAAAAGAAGAATACCTTAGTAGCAAAGGAGGAAGCTTCATGGCGATCACGCTTATTCAAATTCCTAGAAGACTCAACAACAACGGGGGGGTCCACAAAATCATCATCCTGCGAAATATATTGTTAGAAGTTGAAAAGGGGATACGAAAAGCTAAATGAAACACTAAAGTACCTGCTCAGAGGCGGAGATTCAACAGAAGGCTTTTTATTTGTACGATCTTTTAGTAAACCAGGAGGAGGAAGTGGATACTGCAGCAAGAATGATGAAGGTTAAGATACCACACATGAAAGTGGACGAGTTAAAAGGAGTAACGAAACTTACCCCTACAGGAATTTCAGATCAGCGAAGTCTCCCATGCTCGAAATCTGCGAGATAAAGATGCTCGGGAAGAGGACCAGTATGATCTACCCCCTTTTCGTCGAAACCCCAGACTAAGGGACCCTCAAAAATCAAGGGAAAAATCATCCAGTCTTCGTCGTTATAAAAATGAAGGCGGGCATTCCTTGTAGTACGAAAAGGTTCCACATCTTGGAGGAGAGCTTTTGACGGGTCTTCCATAGGCTTCTAGGTGAGTTTAACACCCCACTCTTGGTATTTCGTCGTGGATAGGGTCTTATCAGAGTAGTTCTCCAAGAAATATTCTATGTAGTATTCAACATGATTGAATTTCTTCGCCACCGATGGAATTTGGGATGGGCCTCCATTGGAGCGTTTCACAATTTAATTGTCAATGCGAATTGCATTTCCACTAATCTTAAAAACACCACGGTTGAGCTTGGTTAAAATCTCGTAGAAGAGGGGTCTCTTGGCATTGTACAAAGGGAAGACGAGTCCAGCTCACAACTGACCAGCAACGATGATTAATTTGGTAGACGTCCAAGTTTCTTCTTGAATCCATCTGTAGTTCAGTTCCATGAATTTTGTTTCAGTAATAGGAGGAGAGACAGAAGAATCGACTTCAGGAGTTAAGGTTAAACCCCTTTTCTCGAATTCGGCTTGAAAATCTTCAAGGGTTTTGGATGTTGTGGGAGGAGGAATCCTATTAAGAGCCATCACTTTAAAAATCAAAGGGTTGAGAAATCGTAAAAGCGAAAGAACTATGGAAGGAATACTATAAACAGAGGGGAAGGTTGACGAACAGCGGCACCGACAGCAAGAGAAATAGAGTTTGAAAGAAAAATAAGAGAAGAAAATAGAAGTCAAGTATTTATAGTGAAACCAAGAAGTAACCGGCTGTAGTGGGTCAAAGAAACGGTAAGAGAATCGGAACCGGTTACGGGCGGTTACGAAGAGATCGTGGGAGACAGAAGGGCGAGAAAACCGGGAACATGGCGATTATGAATTTAATGCAAGGTTCTCTTTCCCTTCTTGGACCCCTGTGAATGGAACGAGAAAAGGCAAAATGTAGGTGCATAAAACCTACTCGCCACGTGGTCGAACGAGGATTAACGAAGTCACGAAGTAAATCTCGAGATAAGATCTTATTTACTAATTCCGAGGGAAAATGTCAGTGACGAGTCAAATCACATGTCAGACCTACTTTAACGAATATCGAATCTTCGAAGTTGGATCTGAAATCAGCCAAGATGTAAATCGGCGATATACTGATTACTTGGACAAGAAGACATATCGCCAAGAAAATGAGGGTCACGAAGCTAAAGTCATGAAGTGTGGATTATTGCGCAAGAAATAAGATAGATGGGCCGACAATTACCGAATTAATAGGCGAAAGTGATGGAATTACTTTATTGAAAATGGCCTTGGAGAAGTAAAAAGGAGAGTCACGTGAAATGTGTGATATTCGGAGAGATAAAATGAGTTGTACTCCATTATGTATTTCTCCTTATAAATAGAGAGCTTGGTCCATTATAGAAGAGGTTGGAATTTTATGAGTGGAGAGATTATATTGTAAGGAAGCAAGTTAGGGTTCTTGTGAATCTCAACACTTGCAATATTAGAGCGTTTGTAATCATTATCCAAATCTTATTAATAGATCATTTTTTCTATTTCGTCATTTGAGTCATGTCTTAGTTTCATGAAGTTTCTATTTGGGTGTACTACTGGATTTCCAGTAGTTACATGTACGGCTTGCCAAATTTTATTCTTATGATCTCAAAGAGAAGACGTCCAAGTAGTTTGAAGTCAATGGGATTTCCTTCGCCCCGGAATATTATAAGCCTCATTGAAAGCCTTTTGCCAGTTCAGAAGCTGTAACCCCAGTTAACCGAGTTTTCAAGTGAATCAACTTCTTTTGACAATTGGCATGCTTAATTTTTCGTTGAGATATATGTACTAGGTTTAACTTGTCTTCTTGTGATTCATCTTTATGCCGGTAAAAACAATTACTCCCTCTGTTTCAAAAATATAGGCAGGTTTCACTACAAGAAAATGGGTTTCTTGCGACAAAATTTTATCGACTGTCTAAAAAATTAGTCGTTGGTTTCCTATAGCTACTTATATTTGTATCTGAAAAAATAATAGTCACTACAGAATACTAGGAACTATTTTCTTGCTACAAAAAATCTATGTTAGCCGTTGGACGTGTCGTACAACTTATTTGGAGCGACTACTTGGATAAGATTGAAGCTATTTATGTTCAGCCATAACGAATGTAGCGACTAATTTTCTTTTAGTCGATAGTGTTATCTATCTACAAATTTCTTGCGACTGAAAATATCTACTAATCGCTGGAGCTATCTTACAACTTATTTGGAGCAACTACATAAACACCTTGGAAACTATTTACGTGCAAAGAACAATTTTTGTAGTGACTCGATTTTTTCTTCGATCGCTACTATTCTCTATCTACTATTTCCTAGCGTCGAAAATATCCGTTAGTCACGGAGCTATATTAGCACCAACTTAGGTTGGAAGCTATTCACGTTCAGCAACAATGAGTCTAGCAACTGATTTTTTTTTATTGCTATATTTCATGGAAAATTCGTCTAGATCTACAATTCGTTCGACTTCATGGAATATGCATTCTTACAATTTTATATAGATTCCAAAAATGCTTCTCTCCCCCGAATCGTAAAATTAAAAATTATCCGGAAAGAACTTATCTATACAAATTAAGTACATGAAACTATCAGGAGAAGGTTAAAAGTGTACGCCTAATCATTGAATTCTTTAGGGATCTTTGGTAATGTTGAACTACATTTTTCAAATTTTAGATTGCGAAGAAGGAAAAAAAAATTGATGATTATATCTTTATCTTTTTCTTATTATCCTGCTAAATTTTTTGTTAGAACTACTTTGGACATTGAGGGTTCATGGTTTGTATGTCGTTGATCCACATTTGAAGCTACAAGCGACGCATGACCTATGAATGGTTGGATTCATCGTTCTTACGAAGTTTCCGACTTATAGTAGTTAACTCGCGGTCAGGTTTCGATCTAAGCCACTTTATTTCTCGAAGTCGCTTTAAAAGGGTTTGTTTGAGGTTTTGGAGAATTTTTCAATGGAATCTTACCAATGTTAAGTTTGAAGTCTGAACTATCCCGGAGCTTCTTGGTTCATAATTTGTATGCCGTTATACCATATTTAAAGTTCGAATCAACACCTAAGTTTTATATTTATCGATTTCGATGATGTATCCTGCTAAGTTTAAAGTCAGAACCCTCCCGGAGCTTCTTGGTTCATAGTTTGTATGTCTTTATACCTAATTTCAAGTTCGAATCGACACTAAGCTTCATAGTTATCGATTTGGATGATGATGTATCATGCGCTAAGTTTAAAGTCAGAACCAATCCGGAGTCTACCAGTGTGAACTAAAGCTACTTCATGACCCGTATGACTAGTCAAAATTACTTCATGATCTATGTAACTTGTTTAAATTCAAACCGGAAGCACAAAAACACAAAGAGAAAGCACAGAAAAACACAAAGATAAAGCACGGAAAAATACAAATAGCTTCATATTTATCGATTTCAATAATGTATCCTGCTAACCCGAGTCTACCAGTGTGAACTAAAGCTACTTCCTGACCTGTATGACTAGTCGAAATTACTTCATTACCTATGTGACTAGTTAAAATTCAAACCGGAAGCACAAAGAGAAAGCACAAAAACACAAAAAGAAAGCACAAAAAAAAAACACTTTCCTTGATCCGTATGGCAGTTTTAAATCAAATCTTTACCGTCCAAAGAATATCATAATCTATGAGTGAACTTTATGGACGTCCAATTCTTTTTATACAAAAGGATCAAAAAAAAATTCACTCAATTTCCTCACTTTTCTTCTCTCTCTCTGTCTCATCCTCCCCTCCCCAAAAAAAAGCCCTCGCCAACAAAAGAAAACCCCAATTCACATAAACCCTAACTACCACCAAATCCAAGATTTCAAATCAAAAATAAAAGCACCCAAATCTCTCTTTCTCTCATCTTCCCCTCCCCAACAAAACAAAACCCTAATTCACAAAAACCCTAACTACCTACAAATCCTAGATTTCAAAACAAAAATGGCAAAGACGAGAAGAAATGAAAGGTTTTTAGGATAATTTGTGAGATGGTTCTGGTGGGTTTTTCACAAAGATGAAGATTGAAGTGGTAGTTCAGAGTTACATCGGATCAGGAATGTTGGATGTTGGTTGAATTTGGAGATTTTGACAGAGTCAATGAAGGTGGTGGTGACTTCGTTGATGAAAGGGAAAGAAGAGATTGGTGTTTGTGAGCTGCAAATGAAGAATTATAGTGTTAAGGTGGTGGTGATTTCATCGACAAAGAAGATCTAAGATGTTTGATTGATGAGTATATTTTTAATGGGTATGATTGAATTGGCTTCTGAAATTGATGACATTAGTTTTCACAAACATGTTAGATTCGAAATTGGAGGGGAAGAAAAGATTCAGATGAGTTGAGATGATGAAAATGAAATGAAGATCGAAAAAGAAAGAGATGGAACTGAAATTAGATGGAGAATTAGAGATTTGTTGGTCTTGAAATTGATTTGCATCTGGTGAAATGGAATTAGCTGGTGGAGTTCGATGATACAAGATCTGATTCCTTTGAGATGGTGGTATTGAAATGCTGTTACAATTGATGGTGTTTTTGAATATGACAAGGGTTGTTGAGATGAGAAGATACAGATGGTTACTGGTGGTTCTTCAGTCTTAGATGGTGTTGGAATGCAGATAATGGGGATCCCACTTTCCCCGTGTCTCCGTAATTGCTGGGCAGTCTAACTATGGTATGAAATCTGTGGCTCTTTCAGGAGGTTACAAAGATGACATGGACTATGGAGAGTGGTTCCTCTACACAGGAAGGTTAAGCTTATAAACTCTTGTTTTGATATTGTATGTTGATGCTTTATTGCTCATCTGCCATCTCATGTTAATGTTTTACTTCCTAGACTCTAGTGGTTAATTTAATGAAATTAATTGTCTGGTAAACATAAATTTCAATTGAATGTCTCAACAGAAGTATAGTGTTGTACAATTGACGATACATAATAAATTGCATGACATGAAATTAGTTGAAGTATAGTGTTGTACGTAGTCTGAATAATATTCATAAATCGTTTCCTTCACAAAATATAAATGTACATAACACACTTGTAAGTGATTCCCTTGAATGTTTGTCTATGAATTTATTTTTCTGCATCACATAATTTTTTATTGACTTGTTGTTATTGATTGTAGCATCATGGGAATTATCTGTCTATTTTGCGTTAAGCCGGCCAACTAAGCCTTTCAATCCTGTAGTTGGTGAAACTTTTGAAATGGTTAATCACTACAGGATTACATACATCGGAGAGCAGGTGAGCATATCAAGATCGAGCGCTATGTTTTGTTTTGTTTGTCTCATGTGCTCGTTTTATTTACCAAATGGTTTTTCTTGTAGGTGAGCCATCATCCACCAATAGATGCTGAACATGCTGAAAATGAACATTTCATCATACATGATATTACATCCAACTTGAGGACCAAATTATTGGAAAATTCACTTGATATCCTAGCACCAGGTAAAACTTGACCTTTATCTGCTTTGTTCGTCTCTTGAATATATGTTGGCTTTAGTTCTAAAACTTTTATATGCTTTCCAGAACTCATATTACTCTCAAAAGAGATGGTGTAGTCCTAGATGCTAATCCGCCTCACATAAGAGCTAACAACCTTATATTTGGCCGATTGTGGGTTTCTTTGTCGGGAGAGTTAACCTTGACAAACATGACCACTGGAGATTATGTTGTTTTCAAGATTCAACCACCTGGTTGGTTTGGGTATGGTTCTGCGACTCTCTTTCATTCTCTGTTTCAGTGTGCACTACGTTGTGTGAGGCACTAGGCACCTAGGCGCGCCCAAGGCGACCAGAAAAATAGTTCAAGACAGTGGCTCTCTACCTTGGCAGTCTTATTGGCGAGGCAACCATTTTCCGCCTCGTGCGCCAAGGGTTCCTAGCTCGCCTTATTTTGTTCATTTACTTTGATTGTGTTGCGAATTGCTTTCAATCTGATTAATGCCTTTAGTTTTAGGTGCAGTGGATCTCGTGGTCAAGTGGATGGATGTCTTTACAATGCTGCCAAGGAACCAAAGATACTTATGACAGGAAAATGGACCAAGTCTATGAGTTACCAGCCATGTGATAAGGAATGGAAACCCCTTGCAGCCATGGACCAAGACGCTTTTGATCAAATATCCTAACCCACTGGATTAGGGTCTTCGCTTGAGGGTTTTGGACTGCATATCAAGAAGGATCTTAGAGGTGTGAAGGTTGAAGTAACTCATTGAGGAAGTATGCGCAGACTTATGGGTTTTATATTCAGCGGACACATTGGCCCTGTTTGCAAGTTGGAAATCAACAAAGGAAAAATTATATTTCCATGAAGGTTGATACACGCTGAAGCTTTGTAGGGACAGTTTCATTAAGTTGTGGCGAAATGCAACATCTCTCCAGTCAGCTTCCTGTCTAAGTATTTTACTGAAGAATGTTCTTTTTTTCTTTTCTTTTTTAATTATGCCTGACAAATGATGGAGTTTTATTTTCTTCTTGCCCTTGGTTTAATGAAATTTGGTGCTGTAGTTTTCATTCTAATGATTTTCTTTTTTTAGGCATCCCTGTTGCAGTTCAAATTCAAAGTCTTCATAGTATTGCTTCTACTTGTTCACAGCTATCATTGGAGAAAGTATAAGAGACGACCACTTCCTTCCCCTTCTCAGTTTTCCTTCCGTTTTGGTTCCTATTTCAAGAGAAAACAAGTTTTACTCTTGGTTACTCATCTACGTTTTTTATCTTTATTCTTCATGTTGTTAATTATGGTATCTAAATGTTGTATAGCACACATTCCTGTTCTATTTTTGTAGTTTAATTTGCTGTTATAGTGTTATAATTATTTGTATCTCAATGGCGCATTTTATCTTCATCTTCAGGACATCCGAGCAGCAGCAGTGACGTGCATGGAGGGGCTTGATGCACTGGGGTAGTACGTGTTCAAGTCTAGTGGGAAAAACGGTATATATATATATGCTTAGAATAATCTTTGAATAGATCAAATAGGCTACCTTGATTTATATGCGATTTGTTCTTATTTATTATTAGTTTATTTTTTTCGATTTAGACTCAAGTGTTCTAATGCTTTTAATATGACATGGAATGATGCTATGTTGACTCGTAGCACATGGACACCTTCCTTAGGGAAACTTTTGGAGTTAATTGTACAACAGAAGAGGCTGATCTTATCGGATTGGGATTTTCTTCCATCATTTTTTACAACTGTACTTGGCCCTCATTGTAATAGTCTTGTAGTTCCGCAAAGTATTGATGAAAGGTTCTATGAACATTCTTCTCAGACTAGTATATTTACTCTTATGGCATGGAGATGCCTTGAACTTGTCATTTGACACTTGCATTTCTCTAGTCTGTTTATCTTACCTTGCCATTCTTCTTCCTCTTATATATTGTTTCTGTCTTCTATGTTCAGTTTTGATCAGCGCACAAAGGAAGCTATCCTCCTTTTTGTTTTCAAATCTGCACTCAAACTATCTCCATATGGGAAGGTACACCATAATATATATAAATATCTATGTTTTCTTCCTTGTTACGTGGTTTCTGCATTATTGCACTATTTCAGCAGAGAAATTAGTATTCATGTTCTTGCTTTTTTAATTGAGCAGACTAGCTTGTTCTATAAATCTTGGACCTTCTCTCACTTAAGAAAGAATATTTTGCAGCTTGTCATCCTGTCATTGTTTAAAAGAATGAGCGGTTATATCATGCATATAAGTGGTGTTAAGTCATTATTGTTTGAACTCCTGGAAAGGCGCAGCCAATGTTTTATCCCCAATAAATCCTTCCAAGCATTATCGACAATTGAAATCGAGATACTATGCATTTTGCTGGAGGTACTTTTATAAAATTTTGAGACTTCCTCTCTTGATGCTGTAGTTATATTATAATATCTAAAAGAGCAACTTTTTTCCTTTTAAGGATGCGCTTCATCTAGTGCTTCTTCTGCTGAAATGATATGGTCTGAGCATCTCATCAAGGCATTCAAAGTAAGCAATTACTTAACTTAGTTTATTCGGTTACTGTTACTTTCCTAATTTGTTCATTTATACTAACATGTTTGTTCTTTTATACTCCTAGGTTGATAGTGAGCCCCCGGAAGATCCTGCTATCATAAGACCCTGTGCAACTGTGCTTCAAAATCTGAGTTGCTCCCTATACAATTGTTTGAATACTGAGACACAGGTTTGTTTGTGCCTTTTTTGATTGTTCTGCAAATATTCCATGTTTTATGGTGAATTTCTAAAGTTACCATGGTATCGATCAGCTTACAGTATATCTACTTGTTTTACAGGTTATTTAAATCTATTCCTCTCTCTGTTAACCAGGACCAAGTTTTTCAAAATCTTGTGTTTTTGTTTCGAAATGACTGTGGTGAAATCCAGAATGCAGCGAAAGATGCTCTTCTTCGAATCAATGTCTGTTACGCTACCTTGATCGAATTTCGGTGTTTACTTTTGCATGTTTCCTTTTTCTTAGAGATTGAACTTAACCTCTTTGTGCTAATGTTTGGAAGGTTACATCTTTAACTGTAAGCAAGTTGCTTAAGTTGATTATTGCGAAAAAAAAGGCCAGTTAAGTCTTTCTTCTAGTGGAAAGATGAAAAAAAAAACAATTAAAACAGTTGAGTTCACCCCCTACAACATGATCTCTTTTATAAAAAAGGAAGCATAGTCACTTTCCTTAGCTCACTCCTTGATGCTTTTCTCATGAAGAAAACTATAGAAAACAGGTATTGACACCTAAATATGACTCTTTTTAAGAATATTTCATTAGTGTGGTTACTGTTTGCTGCCAAAGTTTAAATAACAATATTGTGATGTAAGATAAACTAAGGGTGGATATATATGTGGTAGGGTGTCTTTGATTGGGAGTCGATTTGAGGTTCTCGAAAAGGTATTTTCTGATGAGGATGATGCTTACAGCGAGGACGAGGAGGAAGAAACGAAGTAGCACGAGGGTCAGTATCGAAATGATGAGGAATTAGGGGAGCATAATGAATTAGAAGAGGATGAAGAATAAATGGAAGACTGCCATTACTAGATATGAAATCTTTGCACAACATTGTAGTTAGAACTTAATCACTTGGTAGGATATTATAGCCCAAGTATGTTAGATCTTTTGTTTGAATATTATTATGTTAGATGTTTTGAACATCTATACAAATTTCTAGTTGAACTTTTAAATTTATATATAATTGCTAGTTGAAATTCTAAACTTATATTCGATGATCGGATTCAGTAGCATGAACGGTATCTTGTAGCCACTTGAAACTAAATATGAACATCCTAAAATGTAGCTGCTCAACCTCTTGAGCTTTTTGAATTGAATTTCAGCCAAAGTCTTTTTCTTTAGTCTTTTATTTTGACTCTCTCTTGATTAAGCGGAGAATGGATCTAGAACCGGTGTTTCCGCTGATAAATGCAGTCGGGTACACTAGTTAAGCCCTAATAATTAATAAAATGAAATTATAAAATCGTGGCACATGCATAAATTTAGTAGTCGTTGAACTTAAATAACTTATGCTTCATTTATGTGACTACCTTAGTGTAATTGGTGAACTTCTCGTAGCACGATCTGTCAATTAATATTCATTTATGTGACTACCTTAGTGTAACTACATCCAATTAATATTGTATGACCAATATGCATCAAATCAACCTCTTGTGCTTCAATGAAAATATGATCGTTGTACCTTTTGTGCTACAACCTAAGTGTAGCCACTGAACCTCTAGTGTGTCAACTAATATGCAACCACTGAACCTGTTGTGCCATGACCAATATGCAGCCGCTAAACCTTTTATTCTTCGACAAAAATTTGATCGCTGATGATTGTACCAAGACATCTCCAGCGACAACAGTGTCGCTGCGAACCTTTAGTCACATAGTTTCTTGCGACACCTATGCGACTACAAAATTTTCGCCGCTGGAGGGCTTTAGCGTTTAAAAATGACCTCTTGCGGCTGTATTGTGTTTGTCGCTAAAGACCAGTTTTCTTGTAGTGTTTCCTTATTTGGATATGTCCAAAAAATAGGTTTGTTTGGAAAGTCAAATGTTATGATTTTACTACTATAACCATAGAGGGACCACTTCTCTCTCTCTCCTTTTTCTCTCTAATACAAAAATGGGATCACTTCTCTCTCCTATTTCTCTAATAGCAAATGAGTGGGGACCAAGGGATAGTTTAGGAAAAAATATAAAAAAAGTGGCTACAATGATTGGTTTTCTTAATTTTTGTGAAAACCAATGTTGCCTATTTTTTTGAAACGGATGGAGTAATTAACATATGTTTCTATCAAGTAATTGGTGAATATCTGATCAATATTCAAATGGGATAAATTAAATATATGTTGGGTTATTAATATAATATAACTTACTAGAAGTGGGGGAAAGACAGTAGATAACTGTTTTTGGTTTGGAGAGACATAAGTTAGTTACTTGGACGTTTCAATTTGAAACAAGATCGCAAAGGTCATATCTATAGTTGGGTATACTGATGACTCCTCGTATATGGGTTTTGAAGATACATGTCCATGCCTCTTTGTATCTATAAAAAGGGGTTTCAGTAATACAAAACGAATACAGATTCTAACTTCTCCTCCCTCTTCTATAACGAGTAGTAAAATACCATCAAGAGTTCAAGGGTGATTCGTCGATTGTTGTTGATCGCCGATCACGCAAAGGCTTGATTGTATCCTGGGAAACGGTCCAGAAACAAAGACTTAGCAAGTGGGAGCAAATAACGTTTTAAAGAAAGCGATTACGCGACTTCAAGCCATATATGTTTCGATTCCATGCCCTAAATTTCCAACAATCTTAAAACGTTATGTGTTCTTCTAACAATGGAATCAGAAACTACATGGCTTTGTATATTGGATTTTCAAGTCGCTTCTCAGAGGTATTACCGTTGAGTTTTGATGAGTTTCAAGGATGGAGAAAAGGAAAACGAAAGATGAACAGAGAGAGATATTGTGGTTGTTTCGGGAAACTTAAAGCTTTGCACGGAGACTGGTGTTATCATCAGTTACGGTTTCGTTTGGTAGTGATCTGAATACATGTTTGGACGTGCACGAAACAGGAGCAAACATTGGGAGTTTTCTGAAAATTATTTTCTACTTCTTTAAACTCTCTTCTTCCGATATGTTCTTAATATTTTAATTATTAAGTTATAAAATTTCTTAATAATAATTTTCTTTGTGGCCAGACAAAAGAAAGGGCAGACTCCTCCCAACCATTACAATGGTATATCTCGAGAGATTGTAGAAACTTGTGCATCTGATGTAGGAGCGGGAAAAATGTCAGTTAATGATTCAGTCACAAGGAAAATGGTTAGTAAAAATCAATTTGACATTAATCATAATCACTTGATATAGCGTATTGTTGATATTGATTGATTTCATGGTTGGAATTTGCAATCATGTGGTGACTGATTGGTAAGAATGAAAATCTCTGATAAGATTGAACGCTTCTGTTAAGAACATACAATTGTGGGGGTAATTTAAAATTCTTGAATTGCTGATTGTGAGACAAAGTTGGTTGCACACAAATTGTTTGACAAATCTTCTCAACCAACTCCTTTGTGATTTGAGGAAACTAATTACTGGGTGCTGTTTGTTAGTTAGAATTATCCGTCTTTGCATGATAGATAATTATTTTGATCAAAAGTTTGGATTTTATTTGCTTCACAATTTGCTTGGCGTGTACTATCCATTTTTACGCCGTTGACACAATTTTAGTTTGTGGTTCACTAGATAACAGTAGTTTGGGCCTATGAGGTGTTTGCACCAATTGATCTATATTTTGCCGTAAACTTGCAGCAAATTTTGTAGTTACTTTATGTGATCCTAGTTGCAACTTAATGGTGATAAAGTCGTCAGCTAGTAAGGTAAATTAGATCATGAACGCTTGCAAATTCTTGCAGAGTGTTGTGTCTGTTGACAGTTAATGGATGCAAGCTTAATTAACCAGTACATGCCAGGAGAGTATGAAATATAATGAAAATTGGTAATTCATATATTTGAAGTAATTAAACTGTGGGGGTATATCATATGTTGCTAAATGAAATTGGTTCATGTTGTTTAGGCTTATATGCATTTGTTCAAGTGTCATATATGCATGTTTGGTGTTTGAAATAAAAACATGAATTTTGTAAGTGGTGTTAAGAGCACTGACAGATCTGTGAAGGAGATCTATGTATCAACAATGGTTGAACACCACAACATTAATGTTTGAACCATCGTTTTGTTAGTGCAGCATTTGTGGTTTTGTGATATCTTGGTGATCCAAGGTATAAAACTGAGACTATGAATCAGGTCATAGTAGTTGATGTGGCTATCATTAGACTTTGAATCTAATAGATGGGGCCGATCTAGTTTGGAAAAGACTTTTTGTAAGGACTTAAATTTAGTTTGACAAGCCCTTTTGTAGGGATTTGCATTTGAAAGAATTCATAGTGAATTCACTGTACATAGTGAATATGGGATTTAAACCTCCATGATATTGAATCACCGGTAATGGTTACCTGACCGACAACTAGGAAATTGTTAGATATTGGCTCGATTTTAGGAAACATCAATGTGATTTCCTAAATCAGTTTTGACTGATTTTTAGAATTATGTTTAGACTTCTATATAAACAATGGTTTCCTATCTTAGCTAGTTTATTTTTCCTAAATTAGAGTAAAGCTTGGTTTCATAATCGAAGTATTGTAAGCCTATAAATAATGGCATAACCTTTAGGTTATAGGCATCTACATCAACTACATCAATCTTGTCTAAACCCTTAGGTTGTAGACATCTATCTCCTCACAACGAATAGAAGTTATCTCTGCATTAGCAATATGTAGATCCTCTTATAGCTTTAGGGCTGGGAGAGTTGGGAGAGATTTGAAGGTGAGTTGAGAATGTGAAGAAGAAGAAGAAGAAGGGGTGTTGAATGTCAATTGTGTTGTGTATTCTCTGATATATGAATGAAGTGAATTTCTGCTGCCCCTGGATGTAGGCACATTGTCGAACCACGTTAAATCTCTGTGTCTTATGTGTTCTATGTGCATTAGCTTCCGTTGAATATGTAGTTTTCTGTTTATGATGCTAGATCTTCGAATGCCTTGAGGAACAATATGAACCTCTCGTCACAACAAACTGGTATCAGAGCTTAGGTCTAGGTTCTTAAAATCTAGGGTTTGCTCGTTTGAATTGGGTCAGAAACGGTATGTGAAGATATCAAAGAAGATTTCTAATTTGAAGAAGAACACAAAGATAAGATGACGGTTTTCTTGACTGAAATTTGTGGTGGAAGATTCGTTACGATTCAAATCATGAAGAACCATGATAGTTCCTAAAACTTGTGGTAAAGATTGGTGACATTTTAGAACTATGGTGCAAGGTTGCAATGATTCTATCGTGAAACGTGGTGTATTGAATTAGCAATGGATTTGTGGAAGAAGACATACTTAAAGATTGAAGTAAAAGCCTAGAAGAAGATGCATAAATAGGCATGTTGTAGAATCAAGTAATGTCGATTGGAAGATCAGAGTTACCTTGGAATTCAGAAAATCATTGTGTAGCCTCATCTGAAGAATCATGGAGACAAGATCGTTTGAATTGCATCAAGTTGAAGAGGTGGATTTTCTAATTTGACAAGCTCAGTTTGAAGTATCAATTACTCATAAACGAATGTATTTGAAGTGTTTCACATTCGTTGATTGTTGATTGATACACTTGAAGTTAAAGCTCTACTTGGAGGGAGGAGTTGACGTTGGTATACTTCTTGAAGCATAAACCCTATGTATTTTGCATAGCATCGAGTAAGTAATTCCATAACCTTATTATAACTAGTTTGAGAAAGGTGTTTGGCTGTTTTCGGTCTTTACCTCGCTTGTCTCAGACTTTTGTGGACTTTTTCGGGAATACCTTGTTGGTTTTCCATTTGAATGTGCTTGTTTTGCAAGCCAAGTTGCAAAGGAACAAGAGTGTCGTGTTTGAAGTACAAGTTGAATGGTTTGTACGTTGAAAGAGGTAAAGATGCAAAATTGAATTTCGTCATGATCCTTAGAATTGTTTGAAGTACCAAGGGGAACAATTGTGAATGTTGATTGTTGTCATTAGTTCGATCATGTTATCCTCGACGTAGTCGAAGGAACTGAAGAAGAAGTTAAACTCAAGTTTGCCTCAGTTGCACGGTGTAGCGAGGATTGGAGAAACCTATTAATAGGTATCGTATGAGAATTATCAATCATTTGAATGTTTTAGTGTTGCGAGGGCACTAGTGGAAGGTTGATAAATTCCAGTGAAGAGTTTGATTTCGTGAAGAATTGTTTGAAGCAAATTGCTATAAGTATATTGAATTGTTGATGATAGATTGAAGAGACTCGTAAATTGGATTTCCTATATGGAGATATTCAGTGTGGTGGAGTTGTAGTTTTTTTTTTTTTTTTTGAAGAGAAACTGTTGAAGATGAAGTCAAGTCAACACAATTTTTGGCATATGCGCATTGGGCATATGGTTGAAGAAACGGGTTTTCTGAATGTGTTGAGTTTGAAGCTTACTTGTATAAGCTTATGAGCATGGTATTTCTGCAAACTTTTGTTGTTTCCACAACAATGTAGGAGCAGATTATTTTTTTTCGTATTGTTGAACACCGCAGATTTTGAATCATCCACTTGGATGTTTGCATGCACCTCTTTGATTTACTGTTTTTGAAAGAGGAGCTAGGTGGTTTGTTACCTTTGTTGTTTTCATGATATTTGGTGGAGAATGAAGGTGTTTACCTTTTGAAGTCATCAAGTTGAAGAAGTGCAATACCGTGGTGAAAAAAAAAAAAAAAACAGATAGGTCGTGAAGATATGTTCCGTTTTTTGAGGTGAAAAATCGGTTACAAGGAACAAGATATCATTGTGGCACTTCACCACTGTAAGGTCCAACACTACATGTGAAGTATATAATTAAGCGAAGAAATCGCAAACTATTTGAAGACTGCGGTATGTGAATTGAATTGAATTGCCTTTTGTCGTAAGGAAAGGCATTGGAAAACAAGGAAGAAATTTCAAGTTCAGACGTGAACGTTGAAAAAACGTAGATCTAGTGATGGTGTGGAATTTCGAGTGTTTGAATGCTTTTATCATATCTAGAGAATGGTATTCTAACTTTTAAGAGTTGGAATTTGAAGTTGTAGATATTAAGCATTCGGTTGAAGTACTTAGGTGTACTCGAGAAGTTTGAAGTTGTTCGGTGTGTACCGAAGTTTGAAGAAGAATCTGAAATCATTAGATCCATTTGACTCTGCGGGGTTTAAAGTTGTTTAAACGGTGGAGTAGCGAAGAAGTTTTTTCAAATGCAGTTGCAGTGATGAAAGGATTGGAGAATGGAAATCAGTTGTTGAATATGGAAGTAGAAGTGTTAGATAGTGCGCAATCTAATACGGTTAAAGACTAATTCATGCAGTTAAGGCATGAAGTTGAAGAACGCAAAATCACGCAGTTTAGGATTTTGTGAACATTGTGTGAAGGTGAAGAAAGAATCAAGCTTGGAGTTGGAGTAAAAAGTTCTAGTTTTTTGAAGATATGAAAATATCATGAAAATCACCACATATGGAATACTGGAATGTGTTCACACAGATGTTTGGGAACTTATTTCATCTTTTGAAGAAAACTTCGTAGGTATGGGGGTACACCATACATTTGCATGTGATGAAATATTGAACTCCGCATTAAAAGACGAAGTGTTGGAATTTGAAGAAGTAGGATGGAGGAAGAGCTCAAATTTGATAGTGAAAGTGGTGAGTTAAAGTCAAAAGATTATATTCTATGAGTTGAAGCAAATGTGTAAAGAATTGAATCTTGCAAGTTTGAAGAATATGTGCATGTGAAAATCTATGAAGTTGAAGACGCGTCAGGAATTCATAGATAACTGGAATTGCTAAGAAATCAACAAATTTACGAAAGAATTGGTGATGTTTAGGATTGGCCATCTTGAACTCAATCAATGACTTACGTTTGCAGCATCTTTAGGTACATTAGTATGTTGGTGTTTTGTCTTTAAGACATAGTTGCATCCCTACTATGGGATCGAATTTGTGAAGCACATTGCATCCTTAAAAGGAATTTGAAACACCATTTTGTGTGTTGGTGTCGGTTGACACAGTTGACCTTAAACAAGGATTTTGGAAGTTCTACCAGTGCAACATCTTGGGATGATTAAGTATTAAAGCATCATTAGATGATTGGAGAACTGAAGCCCTTTGAGGGATTGAAACATCTTCGGATGATTGGCACCTACGGATGAGTGAAGTATTGAAGTCCTTAAGTGGAATTGAAGCATCTACGGATGATTGGCACCTCCGGGTGATTGAAGGCATTAGGATACGAAGGCGTGGAAAGTGAATGTTGAGATTTCATGCCAAGGTAGAGAAATCAGAGAATAGTGAAGTTGAAGTTGTCCTAAAAATCTTGCCAAGGTGGAGAATTGTTAGATATTGGCTCGATTTTAGGAAACATCAATGTGATTTCCTAAATCAGTTTTAACTGATATTTAGAATTATGTTTAGACTTCTATCTAAACAAGGGTTTCCTATCTTAGCTAGTTTATGTTTCCTAAATTAGAGTAAAGCTTGGTTTCCTAATCGAAGTATTGTAAGCCTATAAATAATGGCATAACCTTTAGGTTATAGGCATCTACATCAACTACATCAATCTTGTCTAAACCCTTAGGTTGTAGACATCTATCTCCTCACAACGAATAGAAGTTATCTCTGCATTAGCAAGATGTAGATCCACTTATAGCTTTAGGGATGGGAGAGTTGGGAGAGAGTTGAAAGTGAGTTGAGAATATGCAGAAGAAGAAGAAGAAGAAGAAGAAGGGGTGTTGAATGTCAATTGTGTTGTGTATTCTCTGATATATGAATGAAGTGAATTTCTCTACGTCACTGATGTAGGCATTGCCGAACCACGTTAAATCTCTGTGTCTTATGTGTTCTATGTGCATTAGCTTCCGTTGAATATGTAGTTTTCTGTTTCTGATGCTAAATCCTGGAATGCCTTGAGGAACAATATGAACCTCTCGGCACAACAGAAATGACAAGTCCTTTGGTTTAATAGGTAAAAACAAGTTACCGATAAGTGATTAGTTTCAACACTTAAATTTTGAATCCCGATTGTGAAAATGGGTGTTGATATGTACCGTTATGAAGAGGTTGATTTAGTAGTCTTAATAAAGTCCAGTTCTCTGTGAACAAGTTTTCAAAATAACGGGAAAACTAGAAGGATTTCACCTATGTGAGCATAGAAGTGGTGCCGCTTCTCATAAGAGTGAGGTTCTCTTGGGATTGCTCATGAAACCAGGCAAGCACAAGGCCATAATAGTGCTAAGATAAAATCGAACTCATTAAAGGTATTGATGTTTCTATGTGTGTGGTGTTTCCGGTTGTGTCACATAGGAGTATAGGTTTAAAGCCAAGGCCACCATCAACTTCGACATAACTATGAAACGTTTACACTAAGCAAAAGTTTAATTTTGGTGACACCTTTGTGTATGTATAGAATCATCACATTACTCGTTTGATTTGTATATTTAATCTAGTGGGGGATTGTTGAATATCTGATCAATATTCAAATGGGATAGATTAAATATATGTTGGGTTATTAATATAACTTACTAGAAGTGGGGGGAAAGACAGTAGATAACTGTTTTTGGTTTGGAGAGACATAAGTTAGTTACTTGGACGTTTCAGTTTGAAACAAGATCTCAAAGGTCGCGTCTATAGTTGGGTATACTGATGACTCCTTGTATATGGGTTATGAAGAGACATGTCCATGCCTCTTTGTATCTATAAAAAGGGGTTTCAGTAATACAAAACGAATACAGATTCTAACTTCTCCTCCCTCTTCTATAACGAGTAGTATAATACCATCAAGAGTTCAAGGGTGATTCGTCGATTGTTGTTGATCGCCGATCACGCAAAGGCTTGATTGTATCCTGGGAAACGGTTTGCATTCGATCCCGCAACAAACTCTTAGCGAGTGGGAGCAAATAACGTTTTAAGGAAAGCGATTACGCGACTTCAAGCCATATATGTTTCGATTCCATGCCCTAAATTTCCAAAAGTAATTACTAGTGAAATAATCTGAATCTTCACGCATCATCTAGATGTTTGCAATATTATAAGTGAGTCGCTGCGCAATTCACATTTGAAACCAAAATATTTAGGCATAACTTTATTAAATTTGTACAATATACGTATAAGTTACATAGTGCTATTAACTAAAGTAGTGTGCAGAAAGATATAGAAAATGGTAAACAGTGAAGGCTGCAATAGATAAAAGGGAATACACTCACAATCAAAGCTCAAAGCACAGCAAATGATTCCACACCAATTTCAAAATCTCTTGAACTCTTCCAATGGCAGGTTCCATGCCAAGCATCCCATCAATTAACATATCGTTAATTCCTTTCATATCTAAAACCAGTTCATTTTCAACTTCTCCATCGGAAGTGAAGAAATTAAACCAGTGTTCATTTTTAAGCCTTAACTTTATGGATGAATTCTTGAAAGTTTTAACAGTACTGTGGAACGTCTTTCTAACGGAGTATCTACCATCAGAAGAGTGCTCCTTTCCCAAAGGCCATCTCAAGCCACCTTTTACACTTCCATCCAATATTGCAGAATCAACAAAAAATTTCAAGGATTTTAGCTCTTCAGAGTCATCCTTAAGTGCCATCGTCAAGTCCCTCTTGATATCTAGCCTCAACCTCGGGTCAAGATCCCTGCCGAGGCACGTAACATTGGCTATAAAGCATCTCTTCTGGTTCTTCTCGATCTTCTGTATTTTAATCTCTCCGCATATAATTTGGCATTTGGTAATGATAGCTTATTTTGGATCTCGCTTGTCAGAAACAAGCATTTGGTAGTACTCTTTCGATTGGTGTAAATCAGCTACAATATTAGGAGCAACTCCACCAAGAATGGCTTCCATATATGAATCAGGAAGGTTAGTACAGAAGTGTTTTTTGACGTGAGCTGCAGTAGTTTCAAACTCCGACTTGCTGGTGGTGGTGGTGGCGGTTATGCTGTCTGGAGGGTCAAGAAAGTGAATTTGACCAATTCTAGCTACAAAAGTTGGCTTTATAGCTACTCCTGCCTCTCCCAAATCCATTGCACTTCTCACATTCGTAAAAGAGGCTAGTAGCTCTGACCGTATTCTCTCAATAATAGAAACCCATGGAGTATTCTTCGCGAAACCTCTGTGGCTAAGGGATGTTGACCTGATGCAGGTGAATCCATCAACAAGCACCAACCGAATTGAATTTGCAGGGATGTCATCATTATCAGATTCCATGAACGACATAAAGACAGCATCCGGCATGTTCAGGACAAATCCACGCTTCCGAGCACCATCATTCAAAGTAGAAGATGACGTGACGTTCATCTGGAACTGAGTTGGAAGTGGCCTATTATTATCATCACCATCCTTAGAGTACCACTTGTGAGGAGGAACGTATGCTGCCATTGGAAGACCTGATGAGAAACACCAACCTGTAGGAGTATTTAAAACGGATTTTTTGTTGGAAAATTGACACTAAAACAGGGTGAAGAAAAGAATGCTGTCTCTTGGTTCAAGGCTCTAATAATAGGTTCTTTTCGACAATTATTCGACCCTTCCCAATTGAATTGGCGAGTATAAATTGGTCAATGAATATCGTCGTCAGGATACTTGAAGCCCTACAACAATGTTGGATTCAAAGCTTTTACAACATTGACCCAACCAAGAACACATAGGTTGTAGGTACAGAAAGTTTACCCGCCACGTGTCCTAGGTAGACTGAGCGAGACAGTAACGCGGATCTTCGAGAAAGATATTATTCACCATTCCCTAAGCAATACGTCAGTGGAAGGTCAAATCAAATGCCAGACCAACGAGATAACAAGGGCTAGTAGAGGAAGATATTCTACGAAGTCAACTGCGCGAAGTGTGACTTGCAACACAAGAAATGGCGAGTCTTCCGAGTATAAACAGCGAGATGTGGATTGTTGAGCTAGAAAAGAAGAGGAATACGAGGTCGACTGTGCGAAGTGTGACTTGCATTACAAGAAATGGCGAGGCTTCCGAGGTATAACCAGCGAGATGTGGATTGTTGTGCAAGAAAAGGGACAGCTATCCCCGACAAGAGCCGAACTTTAAGGCGTAAAATAAGCATAAAGTTGTTCTGAGCGAAGTAAAAAGTGTGTGTCCGAGATAAATCGAGTTGTATCCCATTAAGTGGTTTGCCTCATAAAAGGAGGACTTAGCCTCCTGAGAAGTGGTTGGAACATTTTAGGGTAAAGAGAGAAAAACATTTGTAAGAGTGCAAGTTAGATCTTGGGGGTTCTGAGCGACTTGTATTTTCGAGATAACAAAGAAGTTCAATTAAATAAAAGATTTGTTCATATACTCGTGTTTGTGTAACTTTGTATTCATCAAATTAGTAAGTGGGTGTAACTATGGATTTTCTGTAGTTACATTTTGGCGCCGAGAAACAGGGATCTTAAGTTGAGATTTCAGTCTCACTTGAGATAGTTTGAGAGATCTGTTGTCATATAAGTCATTAAGTGAGTTAAGGGTCGGAAAGTGGTAACTAAGGAAGCATAGAAATCTTGGAAGAGGAAGAGTAGATCTGAGATCTGCTGCCCGGAAGGTAAACAAACTAGATCTGGTCAAAGGCCGGTGAATCGTAGAAAGCAAATTTAACATATCGTCCATGGCAAGAGTACCGGAAAGAGCACGACACCTCATCACATCCAGGAGAAGCTTGCGTCTAGCAGGAAGAGGATGAGGAAGGATGGAGAGGGGCGAAACGTCAAATAGAGGAGGGAGACACGGTGAAATCCAACAGGAAGAGGATGAACGTTATCGAGAGGGATCGATCCATACCGCTAACACCGAAACGGAGGAGGAGGAAGAACCCGTTCAAGGAAACGGAGAGGAGAACACCGGTGAAGAAAATTTGACATTAGAACAGATCGAGAGGTGTTAAGTTGCTTTAGAAAGAGAAAGGCGAAGAGCTCTAATGGAGCAAAGAACCGCACTCATGAGGCAGAACGCGATCTTGGTGCAGCAAAACAACCAACTTAATGAAGAAAGGACTGTTCGAGATGTGCGAGATGAATTCCCAGACAGAGAAAACGTAACCCAAGGGGGAGAGATACCACATGAAGAACAAGGAGGAGAAAGGGGAGAACGGAGATGGAGGTCAAGGGAAAGCAGCAAGAAAGGTTCTGAGGAGAGCTTTGGAGGAAACTAGGTGGGAAGACCAAAGGCGGCGCTTGAGGAAGAAAGAACTGGAGGAGGAGAGGCTTCGGCAAGAGTAAAGGAGAAGAGAATATGAAAGGATAAAAATGGAGGAAAGATCTCGGGAAGAACAAAGACGACGTGAACAACAATGGAAAGAGGAAGCGAGGAAATACGCGGAAGAGGAAGAAGATAGACACAAAGAAGAGAGAAGGATACACGAGGAAGAAGGGAAAGAAGATGATGATGAGCGAGATAGAAGAAGGAGAAAGCGAAGGCGAGACGAAGGAAGAGACGAGGTCAATCAAACTATCATGAACGAAATACATGAGATAAAAGCGTTACTCAACAATCCACGAAGAGGAGGAAGAGTGCAGCTGGCAGAGGCAATTGTGGAAGCTGACAAATCGCCATTCTTCGCGAAGTACTGGAGGGAATAATCCCAGGAAGGTGTTCACATCGCCAACCTTCTAAGTATCTTCGACGGGCAAAGAATGTCATACAACATCTAAAACAAGACACCCTTTCACTAATGCAAAGGCGAGGTACGAAACGGGCATCTTGTGCATTTTCCAAATTAGCTTAACCTGGGAAGCCTCAAAATGGTTTGAAGGGTTGGCAAGGTTCAATTTCGTCATTCAAAGATTTACAAAGAGTATTCTTGACAACTTATATAAGCAAATAATATGTTAAGACTGATAGAAACCTTGTTCAACTTGAGAAGGAAACCAAAGAAATATGCGATGTCTAATTACGAGATGGAGAACAAGATGCAAGAACTTGCAGGGAGGTTAGATGAGAGAAATTTCATTCTGGCCTTCGTTAACGCGCTAATACCAACTGACCTCTTACACACACAAATTTTCGTAATTCGCAACAAAATATCGATAAGTGAACTCCGAGAGTATCAGGAGGAGTACGTGGCATTGGAAGAAAAACAAAGGGAGGCTATTGGGGCATCTCCGATTTAATCCAAGGAAGGGAACTCGCGTCTGCTACCAAGAACATCAAATGTAATAGAAGATAACCCGAAATATGTGGATGCAAAACCGTTAGCAACAATCCCCGCGAAGTTGGTAGCGGTTCAAATGAGACCAAGAGTGATAGATCAACATCCGAGGTATGTCGATTTCTGCACCTTCTAACTATGAGTCCCGAGGTGGTAATCTGAGGAATTTGCGAAGATATAATCCAGGGCAGCAATACGGAGGGAAGAGGCAACAGTTCGAAAAAGTATTACCGGAACTTAACACCACTGTCGAGAAGATATGGGAGTCCATTGTTCTAACAGAAGAAATTCCTCCCCCGGCAAATTTTGGGGTGGAACCCTTTTCAAGCGTGAGAAATAATGACTTTTGCAAGTATCATTGTTTTCACGGACACCTCACTAAGATTGTAGAAACATCCACGAATTATACTGTCTAATTGAAAGGGGGAAACTAAAGCATTTCTTGGAAAATTCAACCCTTACTACCACCGCCACCCTCGAAAGGTGATAAAAAAAACAAAAGTATACAGAATCGAAATCGATAGATGAACCTAAAGGTTAAATTGTAACTCCATTATTCATTCTGCGAAGAATATACGTAACTTTCATGATAATATGTAACAAAGGGTTCGTAAGCGGGATTTTAAAGGAAATGAGATATACAACATTGCAAAGAAGGAGCCATTGGAAGAATGGCAGAAAAGAATTATTTCCTTTTCGACAGCAGACGCCCAGAGGGAGGAGCTTCGCACACAGATCCTTTGGTGATCACTTTGAACTTCGGAGAACATACAAAGTGGGAAGAAAGTCTCACGAGAAAAAAGAAAATATGGGCAACAGACAGGATCTTGGTGGACACGGGAAGTTCGGTGGATATACTCTTCTATCATGCATTTAAAACGATGGGTTACCGAGATTCGGACCTGGTGCCATCAACTTATAATATTTATGGGTTTAACGGAGTGGCATCAAAGCCGAGAGGGGAATTAGTCGTGAAGATCTTCGCAGGGGAACTATAAACCGAGGTAACGGTATGTGTGGTGGATATGTAATCCCCTTACAATGCTATGATTGGGCTGCCATGGATACCTGGAATCAAGGGAATAACATCCACATACCACCAGGCCATCCGGTTTCCCATGCCAAGCGGAATTGGCGAAATCATAGGAGATCAGAAATAAGCCAGAGAGTGCAACGACGAAGATGTGCATAACTATGACGAGAAGATAAGGCGAAGGAAAGAACAAAAGAAGAGAGTGCAAAAAGAAAATAGGGAAGAAGAATTAATGGTATATATGGTGAAAGCGAAAGAAGGGTGGGCTATTCCAAGTGAAATTCCAGAAGACAAGGATAAGCCTTTGTAGCAATTAAAGGAACCGTCCCCACTCGGAGAACCAATCATGAACTTCGCAGCAGTAGAACCCACACGAGAGGTAAACTTGGGTAGCGAATATGAAGCGAAAACGGTGAGGATCGGGACAAGTATGGAGGAAGACGAGGAAGAAAGCCTGATAAAGCTGCTAAGAGAGTACCTTGACATCTTTGCGTGGGGCATGAACGAGATGCCTGGGATAGACCCCGAAGTCGCCACCGACCGGATTCGAACTCAAAGAATCAAGCCAATAAGGCAACGAATAAGAAAGATAGCAACTGCTTACCACGAGCAAATAGAGTAAGAATTACAGAAAATGCTGGACTCGGGAATAATAAGACCCGCGAAGTATCCAACGTGGATATCCAACATGGTGATTGTACCAAAAAAGACTACAAGAATAAGAATATGCATAGATTTTAGTGACTTGAATACTGCCTCTCTGAAGGATAGCTTCCCACTACCCAATATACCACAGATGGTGGAGTCTGCATCCGGGTATAAGCGGCTGACGTTGATGGATGGTTATTGTGGATACAATCAGATACCACTCGCGGAGGAAGACCAAGAGCACACGGATTTCTTCGCCCCTAGAGGGTTGTATTGCTACACGAGAATGCCATTTGGCTTGAAGAATGCAGGATCAACCTACCAACGGATGGTCGAGAAGATTTTCTATAAATGGGTGCATAATAAACTGGAAGTCTATGTCACACATGCATTGGTAAAAAACTAAGGAGTCAGGGATCATGTTGAAGATTTAAAAGAAATCTTTGAACAGATGATGGCGTACAAAATGAAAATAAATCCTGCGAAGTGTATATTTGGTGTAGAATCAACGAAGTCTCTGGGGCATATCGTGTCCGAGAAGGGAATTAAAGTGGATCCGGAAAAGGTTCGAGCCATATTGCATATGCCATCGCCGAAACGGTAAAAGACGTACAAAACTAAATGGGCAACAAGCGACCTTGGGTAGATTCATTTCCAAATCTTCGATAGATGCAAACCCTTCTTCGACATCTTGAAGAAGGGTGCAAAATTTCGTGACGCAAGGATGTGAACATGCGTACGCAAAATATAAAAGAATATCTCATTAACTTATCAATTCTCCGTAAGCCCAACCGGATGAGAATTACTAATTTGTATCGCAGCTACCCCAAATGCAATAAGTTCAAGATTACTTCTGACAGATGAAGGCGTCGAAAAGCCTATCTTTTTCGTTGAAAACCCTTAATGTTCGCGAAAGAATTACCCAAAGATAGAAAAGTTAATTCTAGGTTTAATTGTACTCTACAGAGAAATTAAGAACCTATTTTAAGACTCACAAAATAAAGGTTCTAACCAGAATCCCAATAGAGCCAACTTTAAAGAATACGAGGAGAGTTGGGCGAGTTGAAAGATGGAATAGCCGAATTGATCAATCCTGTTTAAAATACAAAGTCACACATAGTCGCAGAATTTCTTGCGGAGTTCCCAATAGAAGAAGATGAAGGAGTGGAAGAGATGTTAGATGTAGATGAGGAGCGTCCGGATCCTATGATTTATGAAGGAAAATCATCCAAGGATATGGGAAATATTTGTGGACGGATCCTCCAACAGCGCTAGAGGAGGAATGAGAATAGTATTTACTTCGCCAAAAGGAGCGAGGACGGTATTCTTCTTTCGCCTAGAATATAAAGCCACTAATAACGAAACAGAATATGAGGCAGTCATACAAGCTCTAAGGCTAGCCATCGAGATGAAATTGGAAGAAATAAGAATAACCAGCGACTCTCAGTTGGTAGGCAGGCAGATAAAAGGAAGGTACCAAGCGAATGATGCCGTGATGAATCGATATTTGCAACTCGTGAAAGAGCATTCAAAGAAAATACCAAATATAACTGAGACAAGTAAGCGAGACAATAATAGGTATGCAGATGCCTTAGACTTCATCGCATCAATGATCGAAGATACCTCGGAGAAATATATCTGAATTGAAAGGTTAATGCACCCATCGGTAACCAACAAGTTGGAAGATGAAAGGTCCATAATGATAATAGAGGATAGCATACCTGGAGAATTGGGAGAAGATGACTGGAGAGCACCTATTCACAAACACCTTGAAAAGGGAGACTTGCCTAGGGACAGATTTGAGGCACACAAAATCAAAGGGAGGTCCACAAACTATGAACTAAGAGAAGGAATCCTATATCGGAGATCATTCCTAGGACCGCTACTGCGATGTTTGTCACAGGAAGAAGGAATACAAATCATGAAAGCAATACATTACGGTGATGCTGGGAATCACAGCGGAACCAGATCATTGGCTTATAAAACCAAGACGCAAGGATACTTTTGGCCGAACATGCATACGGATGCGAAAAATATAGCAACGAGGTGTGAAGCTTGCCAGAGATTCGGAAAACGAATACATGCACCCTCAACGAACCTGAATTTTGTGCTAAGTGTATGGCCGTTTTCCATGTGGGGAATAGACATCATGGGACCATTTGTCGCCGGAACCTTGCAGCGAAAATACATGATAGTGGCCACATATTATTTCACGAAGTGGGTTGAAGCCAAACCAGTGAAGAATACACGAGATTGAGACATACGATTTTATTCTCGAGCATATAATATGTAGATTCGGAATCCCTTTGCAGACAGTCTCAGATAATGGAATGCAATTCGAGGGAGAGAACGTGAAGATGTTATTTAGCACTTTTAAAATACAATCCGCAAAGTCAACTCCGCTATACCCGCAGAGTAATGGGCAAGCTGAGGCAACGAACAAGGCAATAACATCCACTTTAAAAAAGAAATTAGACGGCCATCTCCATAACTGGTGCGAAGAAGTCCCTAAAGTGCTATGGTCATATAGAACCACCAGACGAGAGGCAACAGGGATGTCACCTTTTTGCTTGACATATGGAGTAGAGGCGGTTCTACCTACTGAGATCATGTTTCCCACTACAAAACAAGAGGCCTGGAAAAAGGGTCTAAACTCGGACATGATCTTAGAAAAATTAGATGAATTGGAGGAGAACAGGGAGATTGCTCTACAACACATGACGAACTATCGCCGGAGGCTATCTCGCGAGTACAACAAGAAAGTGAAAGAAAGGGGTTTCTTTTCGGGGGAGACTGTTCTGCGAGAGATACCACCATATCAAAGGGAACTTGGAGGAAAGTTGGAGCCTACGTGGGAAGGACCCTTCATCGTGAAAAGGATGGTAGGAAACGAAGCTTATGAACTTGCGGATTGTGAAGGAAAGGACACATATAGCAATGGAGACATCATATATGGCAAAGCGGAAAGGCAAGGTCGAAGACTAGACCACCCATGGAATCCAATTTATATCAAGAAGTATTATCCTTAAAAGGCCGGAACTCGTAAAGAGTTGTTCAAAAAAAAAAAAATGTGTGTGTTATTTTGTAAACAACTAGAAAAATGGAATGAAACATCTATCGAGCATAATTAAAAGATCATCAACAACAAAGCAAATAACAAGGCGAATTCAAAAAATACATGCATGCAAGGGCCAAAAGTTAGACCTCATTAGGAGGCTGCGTAAGACCCACACAAAATGCGGAAGAAAAGGCGATCGTAAGTCCTTAATAAAACCTCTACATAGGGAGGCTGAGACCTCGTGGAGTGCAACCTAGTTCGCACAAAGTGCAAGAGGAAATTGTAATACCTAACGCGTGTCACGAGATAATATCGGGATATGGCTAACAACCATCATCTAGGGGCAAGAAGTAATACCCATCCGCCGGGGGGCCCAATTGGTTAACCACTCGGTAAGGGGTGTAAGAACGAGCCAGTGGAGAAGAATATGGCTTGGTGTAGTTCTTCCGCTCGGTCCCAAAACCACCCCAACTAGGGTGTGACTTCGTAACCAAGAGCCATATTGGCTAAAGGGTACGAGGTCACGAAATAACTGATACCTAAGCCCAAAAGCACTGGGGTACTCAGAGGGGAAGGGACGGCACCCTCCTTTAGGGAGCTGAGTGACCACAAAAGTCGGCAATGTTACGGGGCTGGTACTCACGGGAGTAGGTAGGCCTGTGATATTGTTGCATAATAAGACCTCAATGAGCGAGATAAGGCGAGGTTGATGGATCTTTACTTCGCAAGAGTAAAGAGCGCCTGAGACTTCGTCGAAAATCCCTGACCAACGGGGTGGGGCATAGTAAGACCTTAACTAGGAGGCAAGATAAGACCCCGAACTGATGAGACAGATGTGAGGCAATACATGAGACCTGAGGCAAAACAAAAGGCAAGATACAAATCAAATCAAGAGGCAAGCGCATCACAAAGCTTGGTCACAAAAAAAAAAAAAAATCTTTGCAAGACAAAGATTAAACCATCACAAGGCTCTATCTCGTGATGATAAGTCACACAAATCCTAACGAGTACTTCTTAAATTGCATAAGAAGTACTCGCGACTGAAATATTACACATGATGATGTATACATTAGTTTAATTATGTTATGAATTGAACATTAATAATTGCAGCAAGGCAATAAAAATGCGAGGTCGATCACAGGTGGACGGCTAAGGAAATGAAAGTAAGGCCGCTGAGAGATAAAAGCACAAGGTATGCTACATAAATCCACGAAAGAATAAGAGACAAGTATATACTTTAAATATGGTTTTATTCTCTCGAGAATTTATTTCGCAATAAATAAAGGGAACAATTACTTCGGAAACACCCAAAGAACAAGAGGCAAGTATATACTTTAAGTAAACTTATTATTCTTTGATTATTTCCTTCATCAAGTATATACTTGGTATAACGGATTGATTCTTAGATATCAGGATGAGGCAACCATTAACAAACATGCAGATCACATATATGACGACTATGATAAGCTGACAGCCAGGCTAAGTAAGAATATGAAACCAAGCGAAAAGCCGATATACTAAGGAAATAAGAAAAGAAATTGTCATGCCCCCAAGCTTGGGAGCGCCTGATAAAATGTTAAAAAGATGAAGAACTAAAGTATCAAACGAACATCAAAGAGAGTAATCAAAGATCGTTGGCTTCTTTTTCATCAAGACCGTCACCGGATTCTCCATCTCCAACACCGACACCAGACCCAGCACCACCGATACCTCTTGTGCTTTGAGGAACCTCATGGTGAGGTCCCCCGATGTCTTCATCGGTTTCAGTATCTTCTCTTTCAGCTTTGACGTTGACAATAGGCTCATCATCGGAGAAGACCTCGAGACTCATGTCAGGAACGTCGATGCCATGGGAATTGCAAAGCTCGGTGACGAATTTCACTTTTTCCTCTTGGGCGTTTCAAAGTAAACTTCGCAGACTCTCTTGGCATCCTTCCATCTGGTCATAGTCCTCGTTAAAGGATGAAAGGCTTTCCTTCGGATCGGACACTTCCTTGGCCAAACCATCCCTCTCGGTGAGACAGTGTAATTTGATTCTTCATACTCTCCTGGGTCTCGTGAAGATAATAGCTAAATAAGAAACATGAACAACATAGCAAAGTGAGAAGCACAATAATAACACCTTTAGAGCTACCTTCTTTCTCGCGAAATAACATAATTTAAAGTTTTCGAACGTCGAGGTTAAAGTGATCAAGTCTTGATATTTCCGATTCAAGAAAGCCGTGAAATTCAAGAGACGATTTGTCCATGTCTTCACCCGGGATCGTGCACGGGTTTATCATCATCAGGAGACCCATAACCAAGTTTACCACTTATCGGATAGGAACAACAAGCTTCTTCTTCATGGAGGAATATGAGCTGTTTTTCTTGCCTTGAAGTCTCTCTAAGAGAGCCGGGACGCAGGACATTTCGTTATTTAACTCGCTGTTTTCATTTTCTAGGCCCATTGTTCTCGGCCTTTAACTTTCCATTTTAAGTTTTAACTCGAAAGCTCATTCCCGAGCTCGGTTCAACTTCGGATTTATCCTTCCTTTTAATTATCCTATCTTTGTCTTCCTCAAGACGTTTAATCTGATCCATGGATGAGGAATGTAGGTTACGGGAAATAGTGAGGGAATTATTGACTCGTCGAAGCTCAGTCTTCAAGCGTTCATTCTCTTCGTGAAGATGGAAATTCAATTCTTCATTGTTAGCGGACTCATTAGCTAAACGATCGGCCAGGGAATATGACATCGTTATCTTTTCGTTCAAGATCTCATTTTTGGATATATAACAGATTGGATCCTGGGATAAAAGGTTCGCTTGTTCAAATTTGGCGCTATCTACGGTCGACTTGGCTTCTTCGAAACTCACATAATACTTGGCGAAACTAGGCTTGACGAAAAATAATGTAATAGTAAAGGCGAACGAGGTAGGGTAAAAGCCAAGAAGAGGTTAAACTTATTGGCCGAGTTCCAAATCCTCTCCGATCTTTTTGATAGAGCGCTCATTCTCATCAGCGAGTCATTCTTAAGATCCTGGATACGTTCCTGGGCAAGATTCGATTTTCGCGAAAACTAAATCTCCACAAGCTGAGCCATGTGACGATTGAATTCCCGTAAATATTCGAAGTGAGATAGGGATTTATATATAAATTACATGAGAGATCGACAACACTAACCAAGGCCATAATAGCGGCGTGTTGATTGGTGGAGAGGTTCAAGGAAGCATTCCGCATAAAGTATTGATCTTGAGCTAGGAAAGTGTCAGTGCATAACGAGATTACAGATTCCATAGCTGCAAATCTTGTGGAGAGCGCATTCCGAGTCAAAATAAGAGCATCCCTTAGGAAGTTCATGTCAGGGGTGTAGGCTGGATCCTCTACTTCGAAAACTTTCCGAGGTTTAGCGTCATAAGGACCGGCGGATGGTTTAACCAGGGAATCATCCATGGTGATGTGAGGAGTTGGCATCGGGATCTTCGGAAGAGGAGTGGATTCTTGAGGAACATCATCTTGTTCTTGGAAGAAAGAGTCTTTGCAGGTTTCTTGGATGAAGGTATGCGGGTGAGATCCCCATGTCCAAAACTGTTTTGCCGCTTGGGAGGCCTGTGGCAAGGGGTGGAACGTTGAGAAGGAACCGGAAACGGAACATTAGTATTTTTGAATCATATGAAGACCGAGGCAATGAGGAGAGAGTGTCACTTAAGAAACACGACAATGAAGTACCTTAGCGGTATCAGCAACCCAGAAGAGAGCTCTCCCACGATCCCGCTTCCTAGAAATACGACGAGAAACAATGGGAGGCTCTACGAACTCCTCTTCCTACAAAGCATAAAAGTTATACCCTGAAAGTAAAATAAAGACACCAAAACGAAATAGGAAGTGGGATACCTGATCAGGAACTGGAGATCCATCAGTAAATTTCTTGGAAGAGGACGATCTATCCTTAATCAAGACAGGAGCAGGACGTGCATACTAAAAAAAACAGAGAAGTTCAGACAAAAGAATGAGAAATAAGATGAGAAAGTCTAGCGAGCTTACATCGAGGGTCTATCGGACCAACGGATCCCGGAGGTTCGTAGGCGGCAGATGAGCATGATCTGGGAAAGGACCATCCCGAGCTTTCCCTGACTCGTCAAGGCCCCACACAAGGGGACCCTCATCAACGACTGGGAACATCATCCAATCTTCATCGTTAGTAAAGCGAAGAGAGGGACCTTTAGGAGCTTCCTTTGGAATTGACGGGCTCGACATCCGGAGAAGAACTTGGAAGGATCCTTCGAGACTTCCGATGCAAAGCGATGCCCCACTCTTGATACTTCCTACTTCGGCCTTGGTCTGCCGGTATAATTTTCCGAGAAAGAGGCAATATTGTAATCTACTGAGTCTAAATACTACCGCCATTGAGGGGATTGAGATAAACCAACATAAGAATGCCTCAAAACTCGTTACCTATCCGAATTGCATTGCCACTCACCGAAAACTCCCCGTTTATATAAGCGAAAATCTCATGTAAAGCGGTTCTCGAGCGCCATACGTATGGAAGGGGTTAAACCTTCTCTTAGCTGACCTAAGGTGGTAATCATCCTAGTGGAAGACCATGTTTCCGCCTCAATCCAACAGTTCAATTCCATCTGTCCGGTTGCGACAACCTGAGTGTGGTGAGGAATCCACCGAAATCGATGAGTTAAACCTAATTTCTTGAAATCGGTCCGGGAAATCCTCAAGGTACTTTGATGTAGTGGCGGGGAGGAAATTTCTTGGGCCGTCCGTTGTTGAAAGAAAAGGTGGTAATAAATGGAGATGGAAGAAGAATCGAGAAT